>APFE031581341.1:0-16458 GCA_000404065.3 Pinus taeda
CGGTGTCAGAATTGGGCGCAGGATGGCTCGTTGGAAAGGTATTTGAGTCTAATTTCCAAAAAAAGTGGAATTTTTTAATTTGGAGTTGATTTGACTTGTCAAAAATCAAATCTCCCAAGACTGGTCAAAAAGTGCCAAATGAGGTTGCCTGAAAGAAGAGTGCTTTTGCAGTCAACTTTTGAATGTCTTCCTCAACCCCAAATTTAGCTCATGATAGCTCATTGGAAATATCTCTTTGTTTAGTTATCATTTTATCCATCAATAAAATCATTTGGCCAACCAAGCTAGGAGAAAACTTGATTTTCCCAAGGTCACTTCAGGGGTGTCTTTGATTCTCCTGAGGAAATGGTATTATTGACATTTCTCTCAAACAATGACACCTGTGTAAAAATTGAAGGAGGTTTTTCTTATTTGGCATGTTGTGGACAAAAACCTCTCTCAGTTTCCCAAAATTCATCTTTGATTTCTCTGAAGCATCGTTTGAGTGCGACTTGTCCCGATGTGTGAAACAAGGAATTCTGTCGAAATGAAGCGAGATGAAGGAGATAGGGGGCTTCTAAATTCTTGGGGAAATTTGTGGGAGTGGGGAGGGATGTTAGGAAGTAGTGGAAAGTGGAATCTCAGAGATTGAGTGAGGGGAAGGGATCCAAAAGGGCAAAACACAGGCCCAACCTAGAAAATTGCCAAGTTGTAGCTAGAAACTAGGGTTTGTGGAAAAATGAGGAATTTGGCAATCTAAGATGGGAGTGTTTTTATAAAGGTACTTAGGATAGGGCGAAGGTGATGAACATCACGATACAAGTTTTGTTGATGATACCCGGCCCCAAGAGAATTGCCTTCAAAACCCTAGGAGAGGAAAAATGACCTTGCCTAGGACAACTTGAAGCATGGATAAGCTGTAAAATGACCCTATGGAACTTGACATGATGATGAAAACCCTATGAATGATGATAGGCTCAGCTGAATGATGACATGGACTGCCATTTGGGCAAACCCTAGACCTAATGCCTAGGGACCAAATTTTGCTTGAAGACTCACTGAAATGACAAAATTTGACCTTGACACTTCAAAATCACTTTGTAAGAGCACATTTGATCACTGGATGAAGGTTGGAAAGACTGACACTAACACGGCCGAGGTAACCACTAACCAGTCTTTCAGTTACAGGTCCTAGCCTACCTGCAACCAAATAGGGCTCTCTCTTTATAATTTTAGCATTGTTTTGGGGGTGATTTTAGGCTAGTTATGGTGCACTGATTTTGTTTTTAAATTTGGTTGGATGGTGAATTCAAACAGAGCTGGTGTACAGATTACAGAATAGTCTGGAACATTGGGCAATGGAGTTCATGATGGTGTACTGCTGAAGTATTTCTTTGAGGGAATGGTATTACTGAAAAGCCAGATAGGCGTTTGTGGAACAATTTTTCAAATTCGGGAGATGAAAGCATGAGATCAGTGAGTGAAAGGCAGTCAAGAATCTTCCACTCTGCTGATTGAGGGAGAAAGTGAGAATATTGTTTAACAACAGTTAAGAATTCCTAAACAGTATTCACAGTGAGAGAATCAGTTTAAACATGAGCAATTTAGAATTCATATTCATGGCTAATTCTGAAGAAAACATATTTAGAAACAGAGATTGAGTAGAGGGTGTATTTAAACAAGTCCTTAGCTATTCTTCTTCCCTGTTGCTAAGATCATGAAACACGTGAATTTTTGCATACACAGAAAGACAAAACATAGTTTAGAGTAACTTATTGTTTCATTAAACGACACAGGAATTCTGCAGCATAACACAGTCCTTCACTTCCACCTTTAGATAGTACAGAGACCAGGAACTTCACCAGCAATTCATATTAGAAAAAAGTCTGAGATATACAATGCAACTCTTCATAGAGAGATTCACCAAAATCTGACCCAAATATGTTCTATGGGGGGGATATATATACAAAATATGAGATAAAATATCTAGATGTTGAGTCATTGTGTAATAAATTACATCACCAACCCTGTCAAGGAAGTAAATGAAAGAAATAACTGCAGTAGTTAATATTGGTGTGCTAGTTGTCTTTTGTCAGAAAAGTTTTGACTTTTTTGGATCAACAAAGTCGGTTGTAGTTGTGTCTTTAATATGTGTTTGCTGGGCATGTTGTCTTAGTGCTTTGCTGAGTCACTGTCTTGATGCTTTCTGTAGTGTCTGCGTGTTTGATTCTTTGCTGACCTGTACTGTAACTGAAATCTGAAACTGACAAAAGGAGAGAAATATACCAAAATCACCTGGGAAATACTTCCAGCATTGATTGCCACCAATCAGCTGGAGGTAGCTGATGTCTTCTTATTTTTATGAGTGTTTCATCAGCTGGAGGAACTTCAAACAGATGATTAATCTCATGCTCAATAAAAAATAGATTCTCCAATTTATCATAAAGGGATTGCCCAGAGGGAGGTCCTGCTTCTTCTGTGGAGCTTGTAGATGTTGTAATCTGATTTTCAACATAAATGTTGATTATGGTGGTATATTGTTCATAGGACAATAGTTTTCCAGCACCGGTTACTAGGCTGGGCAATACTCTGCTTTGCAATGTTGTTATTTTTGTCTTGAAGTCATTTATTTCTGCTTGCATCTCCTGACATTTCCTTTCCAGAGTCTGTATGAAATTTATCAAGGTCAGCACCTTCTTTGCTGTTAGGATAGTATCTGTTCGACTGTGGATATCCAGTGCTGCCAATTCTTCCTTAGTGTGAGTGTTCAGGAAATGGATCATCTTATTGGCCTACTCACGCATAATCCCCAATGCAGCTCTGGCCTTCTGAATTTCAAATTGATCCATACCTATTAATTCAATTTGTTCATGTATAGCCTGAATTGATCACCATTGGTCATTGATTGATTGGCCAATTTTGGCCCACAAAATCTTTTTAATCTCAGTCAGAGTTTTGTCTAGAGACAGTTCTTTTTCTAAAGCTTTTACTCTAGTCTCTAGGGCTTTTATTTCCCTTTGCTTCTTGGCCACTGTCATTTTGGACTTGTCATAGTTGGCTTCTAGCTTGGCCAGCCTTTCTTTGGCCTCTTTTACTTCTGTCACCTGAATTTCAAGCTCCTTGACCGCTTTCATTAGGTCCTCCATACTCATGCTAGATTTCGGTGCTGTTGTTGTTGCTACTGTAGCATTCGTAGTTGATGTAGTTGTTGTGGGTGTTGGAATGGCAGGAGGGGCTGCTGTTGTTTGTGTAGGAGGAGCAGGGCCAAGAGTTGTAGATGTTTGAGGTGGCTGGGAGGTTGACTCTCCCTGTTTATCTTGCAAGGCTTTCTCCAATTCTGCCTCCATTTGTAGTATTCTTTGATTCATCTTTAAAAGCAAATCCATGGTGTCATCAACCTCTTTTTCCTGTACAAGTTCTACAGTTTGAGGGTGAATGGTTGCAGGCAGCTTTGCTTCTGACTGTAGCAATATCATCTTCCTTCTTCTTCATAAGGGCTTTGATACCCTTTGGATCCTTAAGATTGTGTCCTAGATCAACAATAATGTCCTCCAAAGTTTTTATTCGGTTATCCTTGGCAGTGGAAGACATCCTTTCCAAATCTAATTGAGTATTTGTATTTTTCAATGATTCTTTTAATTGATGGGCCAGCATGACCTTGTCTGCAAGTGTGGCATAGACCATTTCCCCTATTTGCTTATGCAGTTCAATTTGATCCATTGGATGTATGCTCTTGGAGAGGAATTCCATGTTTGTCTTTATGTAATCTGCAGATGATTTGGGGTGTGGAACTTTAGGCTTGAAATGAGTAAAAATCATCTTGTCCTCCTTAATATCATAAGTTGCCATCAATATTTGTTGCTTGGAGGGTGTTGTTTTCAAGAATTGATCATAAAGTTGTATTCTCAATAGTTCATTCTGTGCCTTGATCTCCATGAAATTTCCTTTGATACTAGCTGGTTGCTTGCCTTGCTGCCTGGAAGAAGACACCTCTGTACTATGCTGCATACCTTGTTCCTGCTGGAATGAGCTTGTAGCAGTCTGCTGGCTGGACTCTCTCTCTCTGTTCTGGCTCTCTACCATTTATTCACTAATTTCTTCTTCAGCCTGAGGATCAATTCTTTGCCTCTTGGCTTCTGGTTGTTGTGCTGACCCACTTGGAGGTGTGGGCTCCTCTCTATCCCGTTTTTTACCTCTTTCCTCATTTAGAGGAGTTTGTAAGACTAGAATTTGTGATGTTTCGGTCTACTGTGGAGGGGCTTGCCCTTGACTTTGATCTTTCAAAGTGGTGGGTTTCTCTGTCTCTGTTTCCTGCTGTGCATCCATCACCTCCTTTCCCTTTGTTGTAGTTGTTGTTGTTGTAGATATTTGTTGGGTAGTCTGTGAAGCTGCAGCAGTGGATGTGCCTTCCCCAACTTGGTGTGGCAGCTTAAATGTCACCTAGTGAAAAGAATCCAAGTCAAGATTTTTTCCTAAATCTTTGACATTTTTCTCCATTATCTCTTCTTGAGTGAATTCTTCAATTAATGTGCCTGGCACCCACTCATCTTTGTTGGCATATTGTTCAATTTGTGGAATTTGACAATGGGTATAGGCTAAGAGCCTATATTTGACTCTTCTAGCACTGATAAAGCCATCAGGGTCATAAGGGACCCACCAGAAACTCCTTTTTAGCTTAAGTTGTTGCCCCAGTATTTGATCAGCCTCTTGCCAACCTTCTTTCTTGTTCATGATAAAGGGGCCTAGATGGTCTTTGAATTTCAGGCTAGCTTTCTTCTTGGCACTATGAAAGTGAGTAAGATCTGAGTTAATGAGTTGCCTATAGTATTCCAAGGCAAACAATCTCATGGGTACATATCTTGGGAGCCTGTAGGGACAGAGCTCACAACCATAGATCCTAATGACAGTGTGATTTTGGTATAAATACCAATCACCTATTTTATAATTCTTAGACAACTGCAATATTTTCTACATGTCATATGACAATCTAGGAGGAGGAGTTCTTTTCAAGAGACATGAAACTGGATAAACAACTTGGTCAATGAACTCACAGTAAGAATATGGAGAGTTCTAGACTTGATGAAAAACTGATGACCAAAAGATAACAGACCTCCTTTCACCCTGTGAATCCAGCTTTTTGATGGGGCATTGGAAGCAATCTGACTGATAGTACATGAACAAATGATAGATATATGATGAATATTTGAATACTGCCTCCCTGTCCAGCTTTAGCAGTTGGTCATGCATTTTATTGGCAATGAACTTGGCATAGTTGTACTTGACAGTAGGGGGCTTTCCAAGGCTATATGCAGACAAAAGGACCAACACTGTTTCATCAATATGCTCACTTGTTTTGAAACCTAGCACAGAGGATATCATGTCTACAAGCAGCTTGCCTACCTCATTGAAATTGACATACAGGAAAGGAGGTGGCCCTGTAGGTTGGTGGTCTGCTCTCATGAATGTCTTGGCAATTCTGGTAATCTTAGTGCTGGAGAGTTTGGGGCCTTCATCCAGTAGGTATTTCATGGAGAAAGGGATGAACAGTTGAGTCTGCTTGAAATTCAGCATCTGATTGATGGAATCAGGAGTAATATGAAAAAGTATGCTCACAGATGGAGACTTGACAGCTCTCAGGCTTGGATCATAATTTTCAGCACAGAGGTGAATTATCTTGGGGAAGATGTTTACAGAAGGCAAGAAATAGATGGGCAAGTTTGACTCCCAAATTCCATACATGTCACTATTGTTTAAATAACTATTTCTCAGCTGGAAGAAGGTCTGCAAGTGGTTTCTGTCTCCCACCAAATCCTGAATTACATAATCCCTGTCAGCTAAAGGTAACTTTTCAAGCTCCTTGTTAGGTGCATTGAGAGGAGCAACATTTAAAGCTGCTGGAGCAGCCATATGGAAAACTTTTTTGTGCTTATACTTGAAACCAGGATTTAGTACAACTATTGCAAACTGCAAACTGAATTTGTATCTGGCAGTGGCTTTTCCTGTTTGTAAAGTGTGTCCAAGGAGAAATCACAGAGTTTCAACAAACTTTATCTTGGTTGACAAATTTGTGGGCCAACTGCAGGGAAAATAGAAATTTCTTTGAGTTGATTAGGTGGACTTTTGCAAAGAGAAATCTGGTGAGAGTGGTTGGTGAACAACTGTGTGAACCTCTGTCGACAGCACGGGCTCCTAAAACCAATTTTTCAAGTGAATTTCACAGATGGACGCGGGTTTACTGAGCTTTGTGGGAAGAGGAGGCTAACCAGAGCATTTAGACAACATTTAGGTGCATAATTGGCTCAGTGTGGGAGTTTGCAGAATTTTATGCAGGTAAAAATGGAAAAAATGGTGAAAACAGGGGTAAAAATGGTTGACTGTGGGCAAATACCTGGTTTTCACGGCGCCGAGGGTGTTGAGCTAGTACAATGCTGAGCAATTGAGTTGAATTTGCAGGCGACAGTAGCTTGGACGGCTAAATTCCAGGTTGGGCAGCAAATCAACGTAAATGGCATGCACAACGCTCCCGAAATAACCAATGAAAATGACATAAAACGGTCTTTTTGCGTTGTTTTATGCAAATTTAGGACTTTTTGGCACTTTTTGGCGATGACATCAGCATGACGTCATCGGCGGGTCCTGGGTATGGCAAGATGACGTGGACTTCTGACGTGGGTGGTGAGGTGGCACAAGACACGACGGCAGGGTGTGGACGCGGGTGGATTAGGTGGCAATGGCACGGCGGCAGGGCGCGGACGCGGCGGTGACGTCACAGATGACGTGGTGTTGACGTCAAGGGGTAGAGGGTGGTATCCGGTTTCCTCCCCGCACCACCTTTCGGCATAAGCGGTATTGGAGGAGGGGCCTCCAAACACACCGGGAAGGCGACGCGTGGCGAGGGTACGACGGTGAAACCGCCAATCCCCCGAATGCTAAACACCCGCTGGGTTGTGAGTGAAAATGACCGCCCACCCTTGGATCCGGAGGGCTGACCATCGGACGGCTGGCGGGGGTTACGTGGCGGCGGAGGATTAACTGCGGAGCCCGCCGAGTTATAAAATAATAAAAAAAAAATAATAATAATAATAATATAAGCGGGGGTGGGTTTTAAACTTTTGTTTAGCGCACGGGGGAAAATAATAAAGTCTGTGAGCGGATGGGCACTATGGTTTTTAATTTTACCCGAGGGTTTAATCAAATTCCATAGTTTTTAGGGCGGGGGAGGGTTAATATTAGTCCCAGATGGACTAAATATTTCCCAAGACTGACTTATATAGCTATATTGCTATGGGGGTGGGGTATTAAATAGTTTTTTGGGATTTTATATAGTTTTTTGTAGAACTAGGGAAGGGAAGCAATGTTAAGGAGCTAAATAATAAAATTAGCTGTTAATATGACTTTGTGAGGTGAAAATGCAGGGGAAAATGCTAAGCTTATGAAATGAAACTTAGACACAGAAGAGGAATGGAATTCAGAATGATGATTTTTACACAAGAAATGTGGCTTCTTTTCCTTTAGTCAACTGAGAGTTTGACTTGGGACTGGTACTGGAATGAAATGAAACAAGACTATTGGGCATATCCCAAGGTCTTTGGGGAGTATTAGTAAATGATCTTTGGGTGAAAAGGGAAATTAGTCATGCTTCCATTGTTATGTCATTAAACCACTGCCATGGTGCCTATATCCTGAATGAGATGAGTTCTTCTTGATGAGCCTCATGGTAATGGCACCTTTACTTCTGCAACCTTACACTACCTACCCAGCTTAATAATCCTAACATTTTTTTCTTCACTTGAATTGGGTGCACTTGGATTAGCAAACCCTGATTATCCTCTTTTCTTTTAACTACCCTCCTATCTAAATCTACCTTTATCTCTTCCAAGGACTCAGATTAAGCAGTTGCACTCCTTCATTTCTCTACCTAGCTAGTCATCTGCCAATCTTGAGCTGTTTGGACAGGAATCATTCTCTATTCTGCAACAAACAATTTAAACATGGCATGCTCCAATTTGAACTGTTGCGCCATCCATCAAGTATGATTAGCAGCAGTATTTGCACATTGTGATGCTGCCAATAAGATAGTAGTGGCATTTTGACTAGCCACTGTCCTAGTCTTTGATTTGGGGTTCATTTTCACTATTCTTTCTGACCAATTGATTTTCTTGCCTTTTGATTATTCTTCTAAGGCATACCCTCTTTTCATCTTTTAATTTTCCTAGTTTGTATACAAAATATGGAACCTTTGCAACATGCAATGATGAACATATTTAGCCTTTCCACTGTCAATCATGAAAAATGAAACCTATTGGTATAGGAACCTAACAGGTTGTAGTAATGATGGAAGTTTCCCATTGGAGCTAATTTGGAGACCAAAAATGGGGGCAATGTGACAATATTGACGGACAACTAATGGGGGAATAATGGATGTTGGTGAATGATATCTAGGAGACAAAGTGGAAAACTAGGAAGATGAAGGAACTTGCATACACATCTATATTATTTTAACTAGTTAACCAAAATAATATGAAATAAACATTTAAGTAAAATTTAATTTGACACATGATAAATAGGAAGGAGATGATATTTTCACCTCGTCTAGGCTTGGCTCCTTGCTGTGTGTCATTGTAATCTATAAAAACATTAAATGAACTATAGTTATACCTAAACTAAAAGAATATGTAATATGGACTAAAAACATATGAAAAGTTTTGCAATGAGGTATAATTTTAATTCACCATACTTGAGTATACAATACACCAAATGAGCAAGCAACATTCATCACATCATTAGTGGTTGAAAATGGAATTGATGCATCTGTAGAAGTGGGGAAGTGTTATCAGGGTGTCACAATTAAAAACAATATATAATTAGATATGTGAATAAAAACACAATAAAGTTTTATATATATATATATATATATATAATATATATATTATATATTATATATATATATATATATATATATATATATTATATATATATAGATAGATAGATATAATGTAAAGATCGTCAAGATAATAACCTCCTTCATAAAACTCTATTACCTACTACTCTTCATCTGTGCATAACAAGTCTTTCCATAGTAGATACATCTATGAGGCTCATGTGAGCCTGCATGTGGCCTCTTTTAGTCAAATTGTACTATAGGTTCGAATGGTCCAACCCCTCCTGCAATATCCACTACTAGGCAGAGACAGTTATGCCTTTGTTTATTTGGACGAGGACCTAGTGCTAGGTCGTGCCTAGCATTTTTCCTATCTTGTTCAGACCCACGACCCATCCCTTGGAATTCTCCCATGTCAAAGTAGTTGATATGGAGTCCTAGTCTAAACCATGCCCATATCTTCCTCAAGAAATATAGAGCCACCTCCCTATTATTACAGGGAAGTTTATCAAATACCATGAACCACCCATCCATTCAATGGCCTTGAAATGGTTGGTAGGTGCACTAGTCCATACAAATATGTTTTTTGTTGGCTAGTAAAGGCTGGTTATTTCTTAGGTCAATGAACAAAGACAACAAATCTCATTTAGTAGTGTTGAGCTCTTTGATTTGGTCTTTATTTAAATTGGTTCTATAGTGTTCATACATTCTAGCCCTGTAATCAGAAATATTGGTTCGTTGGCTTTGAGTATTGGAGATGGATGATAAAATTGAGTTTAAACTTGCAAAAAACAATCTTGACGGCTCTCTAGTGTTTTGGAGATCCTGTATCAATAACCTCAAAGTAGCTAAGGACGCATCAATTTAATCATTTGGATTTCTTTGTTCTTGGTTGAGATTTGGTTGTTCTAAATTTTGGTTTGGTGATGGTAGGTTTGGGTTCCGACTAAGTTCCATATAAACCAATTTCCTTGCAATTTAGTAAGGTGATTGTGTTTAAGCTATTATTTAGGATTTTTTTTTAAATCTATTAGAATGCTTACCTAGAATCCATAGATAAAGTATTGTTTGGGTTCAACGTAGACTAGGAATCAAAAAATTGTCCAATAACACCAAAAAAAGTGTTGAAGGGCACATTCTTAAAAAAACATACATGTTTCTAAAAACATGTACATGTTCTTGAACCATCTAAAATTGAAAGCCTTGCTCAAATTTAGAAATATAATTTGGTTAAATACTTACCAAATTTAGAAATATAATTTAGACATTTGTGTGGATATATGTTCTTGATAGTCATTTGTCAATTTTGAGACATCATTTTTGTGCTTAAGATGCTTGATTATTACCATACTCATCTTTTTATTCTTTTTACTTATAGTAATTTTAAAATATTTAAAAAAATAAATAAATAATTAAATAATTCCTTTATCAGTTTTAAGAAGATTTGATTTTCCATTTAAGCATGCACTTGGGTTTAAAAAATGTTATTGACTAGTTTATAGAAGCTCCGGACCTCTTTGGGTATTTATCATCTGAGCACTAATGACCAACTCACTCTCATTTAGTTACAGACAGACAAATCTTTCTGATTAATTTTATCTTAGTGCTCTTTTGCCACGATTAATTTTATGCCAGTGGGTGAATGGGTGAAAAGTATTGTGTGGAAAATTAGCCTACTAGATGATTTCGGAAAGATTTCTGTATTTGTTAATTTCAACGAAGTAACAGATTTTTTTGCTGGAGTCGTCTATTGAGGCGCAGGAATTGTTCGGACTGTCAAAAGTGGCTCGAATTCGGGCAAAAAAATTTCAAAAAATCTTGTAGAGACAGTGTTTAAATCGTGTTTTTGATAGTCGACATGGATTCAGCACCATTGAAAACGTCTAAAACAACTAAAATTTGGAAATTTAACAACTATAACTTAGATTTACAAAAATCCTTGCAAAATTTTCTTTAAATATGACCCAAATTTCTATAACTTTCCAAACCATTCCTCCCGTTAGTTAGACTGAGGCTTTCTGCATCAGAACGTTTTTCTATTAATTTTATCAAGGTCAGGTATTTATCATTCAAGCACTCGTGCCAAACCATCATTTAGTCACATGCGGCCAATGCTTTTTGATTAACTTTATGTTAGTGCCAAACCATCATTTAGTCACATGCGGCCCATGCTTTTTTATTAACTTTATGCTAGTGGGTTTCTTTTCTGATTAATTTTATGCCAGTGGGTCATATGTATTTTGAATAATTAGCATCGCAGGAGATCTTGAAAAGATTTCTCCATTTGTTAATTTGAATTTCTTCTGTCAACGCTTTTTTTAAATTAATTTCATTCCAGTGCGGTACTTATCACACTATTTGACAAAGTAGGCGGCCAATGCTTTTTGATTAGTTTTATCCCAGTGCGTTTGTTTCTGATTAATTTTATGATAGTGGGTTTCGTTTATCTTGGAAAATTAGCCTCCCAAGATTCCTTCATCTGTAAAATTGAACAATTATATAGAGAGACCAAGAAACTCTGAGCAATATGGTTTTCTCACCCAATTCTCACTCTTGTACTTTTTCCATAAACCATTTTCTGTTAGAGAAGCAATCCTCATTCTTGGACTTCTTCCATAAACCATTCTGTTGGAGAAGAAATGCAGAGCTGTTACTTTCCTGAAAATGTTTCTGACCAAGAGGCTCTACTTGGATTCATGTCTGCAATTACTTTTTAACTGCAACAATCCCAGCCTGCTCCTCTTTGCACGCCAGATATTTGGGTTACAACAAGCTTCACGCATCCTAGAAGATTGGTGCAGTTAGACAAGGAAGATGGAATTTTTCCTGTGAAATGGTTATTAACCATCAGGGGGATTATTTGTCCTGTCAAATGGTTATGAGCAAGAGAGGCTTAGCCTAACCACATTGCCTGATAACTATCTCACAGGACAAATTCCATCTTTCTTGTCCTACTGCACCAATCTTCTAGTATTGGGTATGGTTAATTCTTGCAGAGTTGTGTAGCAAGAACACCCAGTTGACGATACTCAGTTGAGTGGCCGCATTCCTACTTCATTCTTCAATTTTCTGAAGCTTCAATTGATCGCCTTAGAGGAGAACCAGCAGCTCAGAGGAGTAGTGAGGATGGAGTTGAGTAAGTTGACCAACTTCAGGTTCTTACTGCTCTTATACACCACATAAGTAATAGATTCATTCACCATTGTTTAACTTTTCAAATAATTTGTCATAGGGTCTCTCATTCTCATGACTAAGCAGGATGACTATGCTGATAGAGATTCTTGTAGACAAGTTATTTGGTTACATTCCAAGTGCATTGGGATGCTACAAAGAAGTAGAAACTTGGAGTTTCCCTGCAACACACTTGAAGGTATGAACCCAATTTTACTAGGTGAACTTCAAAGTACACAAGACATGGACGTCTCTACTAACAATGTGTTAGGTGAGTACTTATTTCATTGGAAAACCTTAATATGTTTAGGGACTTGTATTTTTCAGTAACAGGTTGTGATTTCAAAGATTTTGGTAGAAAATCTCAAGATGCTTTTATTAACGGGTGGAAAGTTTATAAAGGTTGTGGTTTCTAATATTTTGGTAGAAAATTTTAAGATGTTTTAAAAATGTTTCTATTAACAGGGTGTCACGAAAGTTCATAAAGGTTGTGGTTTCAAAGATTTTAGTAGAAAATCTTAAGATGTTTTTATTAATAGGTTGTTAGGAAAGTTCATAAAGGTTGAGGTTTCAAATTCTGGTAAAAAACTTTAAGATTATTCAACAGATTGTCAAGAAAGTTCATAAAGGTTTGAGGTTTCAAAGATCTCGGTGCCATTGTATTTATGGAAAATCTTAGTCTTTATGGATTTTGGCTATGTTTGTCACCATGCTTATATTAAAGTGTTCTGAATCTAGAAAAATTAATGTTGTTGTACTATTGTATTGTGTTGGTTTATGAATTTTTTATGAAGAAATTAATTGCAACAGACATATGTGGGGTGTCAAAGAATTTCATATGCAGAGCTCATCACTGCAACAAATTAATTAGTGATGCCAACTTGTGAGGAGTTAGTAGCTTTATGAAAGTGAATTATGGCACAATCATTGCTAACAAGCTTTTATATCTGCAAAATAAAGGGGCTTACAAGAGTTTTCATAGGAAGTGCAAAGTTATAGGTAGAGTTAGGCATCGAAATTTGACTAGAGTTGTAACCTCTTATTCAAACCTCCAAATTAAAGATTTGATATTCTATTAATGCAAACAAAAGCCTAAAGAAGTGTTTATATCCCAATGGTGAAAAACAAAGTGGTTTGAGTTTGATTCAAATGTTGAATATAACAATAAACATTGCCTAGGGCATGGTATATCTCCATCACCATTGTTTAATGGAAGTGATTTATTGTGATTTGAAACCCCTTCTTTCTATGTGAGAATATGACTTCATATTTAATCAACTTTGGCATTGCTACTATATGTTTTACCACTTACGAGGATTCAACTTTCACTTCCACACATGCACTCAAATGATCTCCAAGGCACTTAAGCAATGTTAAGAGTTTCTTATTTTTATTAAACATTATGAACTATAAACCTTAATATAAGGATCTATGAAATTTAAAATATGGAATAGGAAGACAAGTTACAAGAAAATTTTGATTTTTGCAGCTATGGAATAGTGCTACTAAATATGCTCACTGGAAAGAAGCCCACCCAAGGCATATTTGTGGGGAAAAAACAGTGAAAATGGGTGGATAATGGTTTTCCAAACTAAGTAAAAGAAGCGGATGACATCGTTATATTGAGGAGGACTAGTAATGTATGCACTCAAGAAGCTAAGGATCGTAATTGTCTCAGTGAATAAATATGGGATTTCTTTACACAAAATAATCTACTCAAGGATGACCTATTATGATGGACATATACGCAAACTGCAAAACATAGATACACTTTTCTGATCCTTGTCGACATTACAAAATTTCAATCAAATAAATACGTTTGTTGGGTAATAAAAGTACTACTCTTGACAACACTAGTGAAGGTCAAAGTTCTTCAAAATTTAGTCTATTGTAACAGAGTGGTGGTTGTATAACTAGAGCATGAAGTAATTTGAGTCCAATGTCATCAATTCCACCTAGTTTGCATCCTATTTCCCTTTATCTATAATGTTAACTATAAGTGAGTATGAACAATAAAGTTAGATCTACCATGCATGAAGTTTTAGAAATTTTTATATATTTATAAAATTTCCTACTCTACTTTAAAAAAAATGTTCAATACCCTTTCTACATTTATATATAAATGCAACTTTTTACCAAATACATTTAGAGTTATGTTCAAACTGTCAGGCCAAGAGGTAACTCCTCAAATCGAATCATATTATTCATTCAGGTAGTTCACTATTATATACAAGAGGGAGTGATTGTTCAGTTCATCTCCCAATGACTCTCCATCTTTTCTATTATTTATTTACATTAATTATAGTTGTTCACTCAATCCCTATGATTAGGTGTCAACATTCCCCTCCTTAATCTGAAGGGATGTTGGTGAGTCCAAACATCATTCTGAATCTTTCAAGCTTTTCTCTTCCAAGCATTTTGGTGAAGATGTCTGCAATTTGTTCATTAGTGGAACAATGGCGGAGATGGATTGTTTTGGCCTCAACATGATGTCGAATTAGATGATATTTAGTATTGATGTGCTTCGTTTGATCATGGAACTTTGGGTTCTTGGCAAATTTATTGTTGAGGTATTATGAATCATGAGTGGAGTCGATTGTACTTGTTTTACCTGCAAATATTCAAGAATTTTCCTAAGCCACACAATTTCTTTTGTTGCCTCAGTTTCTTCCACATATTCTGCCTCTGTTGTGGAATCTGATGGAACTAATTGTTTGCATGATCTCTAGGAGATAGCTCCTGATCCAAGATTCATAGAATAACCTAAAGTAGATACCCCAGTTTCTTTGTCTCCATCGAAGTCTAAATTAGAGTATCCAATCAAGCTGAAGTCGCCCACCTATGTATATTTGATTCCAAAGTCTTGAGTTCCCTTCAAGTACTTTAGAACTCTTTTTACAGCATACCAATGTCCCTCACAAGGCTTTTACATGAACCTGGAGAGGATTCCAACAGCGAATGAAATGTCTAGTCTGGTAGTAGTTAGGTAGTTGAGACTTCCTACAAGTTGTCTATACTTTGTTGCATCCTCAAATTCTTTTCCTTCAATGGATGTGAGCTTTAAGTTTTGTTCCATTGGAGTAGTCAGAGAATTGCATTCAGTCATGCCAAACCTGTTCAACAGATCTCCAACGTACTTCTTTTGAGAAAGGAATATGGACTTTAGATGTTGAGTTACTTCAATACCAAGATAGTAATGAACATAGCCCAAATCAATCATTTCAAAACCTTTCCTCAATTCCTTCTTTATGGATGCAATGTAGCTTTCATTGTTCCCTGACATCAAAAGATCATCTACATATACCACAAGATATACAACTGTTTTGCTAACCTTCTTGACAAACAAAGTTGCATCATCAAGATCATAATGTTTGAAATTGAGTTTCTGAAGATGCTCAGTTATTTTTTCATACCAGGCTCGCGATGCTTGTTTGAGGCCATACAAGGATTTCACAAGTTTGCAGACTTTATGTTCATCTCCTTTCACAGAAAATCCTTCAGGTTGGGACATAAAAACATTCTCTTTTAGATCTCCATTCAAGAAAGTAGTTTTTACATCCATTTGATGGACTTTCCAATTGTTCTAAGCTGTTAGGGCAAAGAGTGTCCGGATGGTAGCCCATTTTGTTATGGGGGAAAAAGTCTCCTCATAATCGACCCCTTCCTTCTGTGCAAAACCTTTTGCCACAATGTTGGCTTTGTGCTTTTCAAGTGAGCCATCAACTTTATACTTGTTCTTGTAGACCCACTTGCAGCCAATTGGTTTGGTTTCCAATGGAGGATCAACTAGATTCCAAGTTCCATTCTTTATCAGGGCATCATACTCCTTTTGCATCACTTCTTTCCATTCAACATGAGAAGCGGCTTCTTTGAAGGAAGTTGGTTCAAAATCTATAGACAAATTCAATTCACAATCATAAGAAACATCCATATCAACAGGTGAATCACAGTCATCTACATCACCTCCATTTTTCCGGTTTGAATTTCTAGTTCCTGTCTTTTCAACCTCATCAGGATGAACATTTTCAAGTGTCTTTGTCAGCCACTTTGGGGGACCTTTCTCAGATGGTCCAGGCTGCTCCGTTGATTGAGTTGGGACTGAATCAAGATTGAGTCTCCCAATTCTATCAATTACATCACTTAAAGCATCATTCATTGTTGGAGTTTCATGCGGGGGAGAGTGTTCTTCAGAAGAAGATTCCACATGTTGATCTAGTATAGGAATCCCCCCTTCAAGAGGTGGAATCTGATTATCAAATTCTTGAAATGATTTTTCTTTTGCGAATCTATCCAAGCGATCAAGTTGCCGCTCAACAACATTGTCAGTTTCGGATGATTCAAGGAAAATTACATCTCTAGATACAACAAACTTCTTATTTACTTCATCATAGAGGTGGTATGCTTTGGAGGTGTTTGAATACCCCAGG
>APFE031581341.1:21834-72345 GCA_000404065.3 Pinus taeda
TCGTAGCTAGTTTTAAAATTTCTCCAAAATCATGTGAGATATGACTTCTAAACACATGGTGAGGCTTCTAGGACATAGCATGAGGCTATCAAACTTTATTTGAAGATGGACATGAGACTCTAACCCTATGACTTAGACTCTAAAACATAAAAATGACTTGAACATGACTTGACCATGACTTGAACATGACTGATACAAGAATTGAGAAACCATGTAAGTTGTCCAAATTTTTTTAAGGAAGTTTTACAGTGATAACACAACACGCAGTGTTCAGGCCTGGGATTTGTTACCGGGGCTATTTTATGCAACACGCAGGGTTCAAGACTGGGAGGTGTATGGTATGATTGTTGCGGGTGTTATGTCAACTAGAGGGGCAGAGATATATAACGGTGTTTAACTGTGTAGAGGCATGAAGGTCGTGGTCGAGGTGTATACCAATTGAATGGTATGGAGAGCGGATGGAGAGGTCGAGGTTTATTACGCAATCTTAATACACGAGTACAACTTACAGTGTGCAATTGTTGGCACTCATAGCGTATGGAACTCATGGTGAAAGGGTATATAACATTGCATAATACAATCACGATATACATACAACTCAATGTTTAACTCTATTCGGTGCCTGAAAATAACAGTTTTCTAACATAATACCATTCACGCAGGAAGAAATCCAAGTCACCACAGCACCTCCAGGAAGAAATACCATACACCACAGCACCTTCGACTTCAGTGCACCATTCGACGCAACAACTAGCTCTAATGCTTCCTTCAACAGTAAGATTATTGTCGAATATGACATGCAGTAACGTACTTCAACGAATGTATTAAACAATGAATGAGATTTTGCAGGGATTTGACAGAGATGTCAACCTGTAAAAGATGCAGAACATGGGCAAAATAGGTAGAAGGGAGTTACAAAGCAGAGGGAAGCCAAAAATGGCGCTGGCTCTGATACCATATCAGGCCAGGAGGTAACTCCTCAAATCAAACATATTATTCATTCAAGTTGTTCATTATTATATACAAGAGGGAGTAACTATTCAGTTCATCTCCCGGTGACTCTCCATCTTTTCGATTATTTATTTACATTAATTACAGTGGTTCATCCAATCCCTATGATTAGGTGTCAACACAAACTTTAAGATTGTCCTGACAACCATAAAATTGATACTACCCTTTATTTTAAAAACAAAGTCAATTGGCATAATTTAATGAGAATGGAGATGAGCTTTAAGTCATACGACTTACAAATTCTATTGTAGTCCATCTTTTCAATACTAGTCTTATAGCATGTATATGGAAGACATATAGTTTTGCTTTATTGCACTTTATATTCTTAAGTTCTTATAACATGTATATGAAAGACATATAGCTATGTTCTATTACACTTTATATTCTTGAATTCTTTTTATATATAGATTTATCCAATGCCAATTATCTCTCCAGAATAAAAATTAGTGGTTTTTTTTTACATATGAATGAGAATACTTCTTTTATTACGATCCTTACACATACATATATGAGTGACAATACTTCTTTTATTACGATCCTTACACATACATACTTATAATTGTTATAATACCAAAAAATTGAAATATAAAAAATTAAGCTAATTTTACTTCACAAGTTAACATCAAAACTATACCATACTTTAGCACTTTTAAATTTTGAACATTTTATTTCCATAATATAAATCCTAAACCTACTAATTAACTTTATATACATGATATTGTACCAAATTGTTGAACAAATTTTGAACTTCAATAATAATAAAATTATCATGAAAACTATAGCCTCGGGAAAAGATGATATAAAATAATAAAAAGAAAACATAAAATATATTACCATAGCTGTTGTAGAGATGATAACTCTATTACCATATATTAGGTTAAAATAATTTTTTGGTATTTGAGTTTAGTGATGATGTAAAAATATTAATTTCATGCTTCCAAATTATCTTATCTTCTAAATAATTAATAAATTCAAAAATAAGCACTGCGTCACTATTTTATGATTATTGTATTCATATGAAGAAGCACTTGTCTGTTGTTTGTTATTTCACTCCTGGGAGATCATATGCACTTGATTGTTACTTCACTTCTTGATTCTGGTTGAAATCTCAATGTCTCTTCACCCATATTGATTAAAATAATAATTGTTAAATTTTGATCAGAAGTTACCTATAATCAGGTATTTTGATTAAAATAATAATTGTTACCATTTTGATCAGAAGTTACCTAATGAAGGTACTTATTACAGTTTTGATTAGAAGTTACCCAACGATGAATCGCTGTAACTTTTAGAGGTTCATTGGGTTTAACCTCGGCAAAACACAATTTTTTTGAAAAACTCCAATCAGCAGAGATTTTAGAATTGTCTTTTGAAAGATTCGGTTTATTTGAAGTTATGTTTTTTTGTTTTGAAAGATTATTTTTTAATAAAAGTAAGAATTTTTTTTTATAAAATTCACATTATCAGAGTTTTGTTACCTTTTGCTATTCGTTTTTAATCATTTAATGTGGTTTATCATCCGGATAAGATGAAGAATCAGATGATAAGAAAAAGAATCAGATGAAAAGAAAAAGATTCTGGTTGAAAAAGGTCTGGCAAAGGAAATGGGGATCACTTGTGATTGATTAATGGCTAAGGAAATTGGCAAAGGCAATGAAATTAATAATTATAACAACTAATTTCATTTCTATTTTTTTTTATGTAATTTCATTGAGTCTATGTGTGTGTGTGTATGTATATATAATTTTGACAAGTCAAAATGTTTAGATAACATGACATGACATTACAACATCTTTTCCAGAGAGTTTTCAACACAAAAATGTAATTAAATTAAATTAAAAATTAATTTATAAAATATTTTCATTGTGAAATGAGATATGGTTTTTGGCCATGTGGTATTTATAAGCCATGCCGTATTGGTCCATGGATTATAACAAAGTCAATTAACAACTTAATAATATCCATGTGTTAGGATATTCTGACACATAGGCAATAGTTAAGTATAACTTGGTCTAGTGTAAAGTTAGGTAAAGTGTATTTCTTTACTATGTACTTTTGTAACTTACAATCCGACAGTCACGATATGTAGTGATCCGACGGTTCATTCTCTCCTCGGTATTACCGACACTTGATCTGTGGCTTAACCCCCATTGGTCCATGATCTCTATTTAAAGAGCATGGAGGGTCATTTGTAGGTTAACTGTTCATGAGAGAAGCTTATGTAAATTTTCATTCTTTTATTAATAAATTGCCTGAAGTGGCCGCGTTGGCTCAGGCCGTGGACTGTTTCCCTCTTTGAGGGTTTTAACCACGTCAAAAATACTGGTGTATTGATCTGTGATCTGTTTGTGAGCGGTGTCCTTTGGTGTTCTGTCTGAGGAACTTACCCTGTAAATTCCTACACCATGGTAAAGTGGGGATAAATATCTATGGTTAAAAATTGTGTTATATTGTAAGTATTAAGTTTTTTTGTGCTTATTAATGAAATTTAAATATGGTTAAAAAATTATTGTTTTAACTTATATGGTAACATGGATCTTAATTTATAGTTGTTATTAATATCTTATGTATTTTAATGTGATAGGGGATTTAGATATATCTTAGAAGTAATTATAGTCTTTACCCTATTTACAAGTTTTAAAGTTTTAGTATTAAAGTTTTAATGTGCTTATTAATTAAATTTAAATATGGTTACACAGTCATTATTTTAATTTATAAGGTAAAATACATCTTAACTTATAACAAATTCAATTTTATTATTTTTATTACTTTTAACATTTTATTATTATTTAATTGAGTCGACATGTAAATGTTTACAAATTCTTTACATCTTATAAATTGAAGGATATTTAAAAAAAAATTACTTTCTTACATTACACCTACACGTCTATGTTATACTGGGTTGTAAAGCACCTATTGGCACAACAATAAGATATTGTTTAAGATTAGCTTTAAGATAATTTCATATTTCGAAAATATTGTTAAAGTGATTCAGTGATAATGTTAATTTGTTTTAGTGGCCATTAAAATCTCGAGTGAAAGTATATTTAAGCACTACCACTTTTTTAGTGATTCATAATCCTAACAAATATTAATTATTTCTCTCGCCCACTTAAAACAGATCTATTTCATTTTTTTTCATTTTATAAGGTGTTCTTGATCAAAAGCTTCACTTATATTCATGTATGTAACCACTACTACTTAAAAACCAAATGTTTCACTCTTCCCGTGAACGATTATCTTATGCAAACAAAGAGTAGTTTCCCCAAAATATTTCAAACATGGGATTACAATGGATGATCTCTTTTTGCTTAGCATACTTGACCTTCATAATAATAGTTTCCACGGGACCTATTAATTGGGAAGTCAGTTCTCCTAAAGATGCATCTCTTGTCTCTATCAACTCTGAAGTTCTATCTCACCCACTACAGTGTTGTAGGTTATAGAATTTGACTGCTTTTGGTGTCAGTCTCAGAGGAAACATTCCCTAAGATTAGGTACAGTCCAGATTTGTTTGGGAAACACATCTTCTTTAGATATCGTAGATTTGGGGAACAACTACCTTCTTGGGAATGTTTTTTCTGAACTTGGACAAATTCCATATTCATTGTCTAATTGAACCATTTTTTTAGGATAAGATATATTTGTAAACGGATTGATTTATCACATTCCATCAAGTTGTGTAACAAGAGCATCTAGTTGAAAAAAATTTATGTGGGTGGTAATCAGTTGAGTGGCAACATTCTTGCTTCCTTATTTAATTGTACGAAGCTTCATTTGATTGCATCTTGAGCTAACCAGCTCAACGGATTAGTATCCATGGAGTTGGGTAAGTTGATGCGTCTCCAAATAATGGATTCAATTGACCAAAATCAATTGGGCATCCCCATGGACTTGCCCTTTTATAACCATGACCTTGACTCTTTTATTTCTTTTTAGCAACTATTCTATTTTAAGATAGTTTATTGGGCTAGGTCAAATGGTGGATCTTTAAAAGGTGTTTGTAAATCAATGTAGAGGCTTTGAACCCAAATAATAAAACAATTCTTATTTATATTATTCTTTTAACCATGGTAGATTGGTAACTTGCAACAAGCTTAATATGTTATTTCAGGGAATCAAATACAGGTGGAGAGGGAGTTAGCATTTCATCTTAACCACTCATGATCTCGATGGATCATTCTATTGTTTGGCATCCATCTTGATGCATTCAAAGTGGAAAAAGTGGAAAACTCAACCCGCAGGACCAGTTTTAGCAACAAGGCCCAGTTTGACAAAACGGGGTATGAAACTTTACGGGAGCGTTTTGAGGCATCAAATGACGTTTTTTGGGGGGTAAAACTTTGTTGGAGCACATTTTCATGCTACTATACACACATAGATCTTTCCAACAACATAAGAAACACTTCAATCGGAGTTTCTAAGCAAAAGTTATGCCACTCAGAAGTTGACTTCCCTGTTTTGACACCCATAATTTGGGAGGATGTCACGTAAACCCCCTTTATTCATGGAAAAAGAGCTATCCACGTGATTATGATGTAAAATACTCTAGAAATTCTATATTGTAACTCTATTTAAGATTTGAGGTAGTCAAACTTAACCACTAGTACATTATCGGGTTGCGTCATAACTAGGCCACTAGGAGGAAGAGACATTTCATTCTTTCGAGTGCATTTGTTCCATAGATAAGAAAAAATGCAATAGGGATAGGATGTAGAGCACACAGAGTATGTGTGCATTGTAGCAACCCACGGGCCACATACCATACTTTTTTGTACCTGCATCCATATTTCCAGATAGAGAAAGAGAGCATAGTGGTGTCACCTTCCAGTTGGGTTTTCTCCCAAAAGGATTTCCCAGAGCATATCTTGTGTCGTGTGTGTGTGATCCAAAAGGGTTCTAAAAGGTCAAAAATTCAAATTCATTAGATTCAAGCGAAACCAGTGCCATTGCATAAAGCTCAAAAAAACAAATCCAACGCAGCTTGAATGGCCAAAATCCAACTAGATATGAAGAAGTTATTCAAGGTAAAATTTATGGTCAAAGGAGGTCAAACAATCAAAGCCAATAGTCAAGTTTATGGTTCCAATAGCCAAGGTTCTGCTTCAGGGTTCTAGTGCCAATGATATTTTGACAAGTGGCAGTCTGTGATTGAAAGAATTTAGGCCAATCCCAAGGAGCCATGGGGACCAATGAGAGGGTGCCATGTGGTCAATTGGGAAAGGCCATGTGACCTCGTCGAATTGACCAAAAATTATGAACAAAACAGATCGAACGAGATTCGATGCCGCAACCTCTCATCCATTAATCTCGACTCATACCATTATGCCATCATTTGTGGCTTATTATAACTGTTGTAGCATTTTTTTGGTTTTGGCAAGTTAGAATCAATTAGGCAAAAAATGAAAATATTTTTCAAAAAATGTTAAGCTAGGATATGGACAAAAAGAATATTGAATAAAAAATGTTAGGAAATATCTTGATAACATTTCCATATCAAAGAAAATGTTAGAATAGATGCCCTAAAAAATGAAGACAAAAATAAAATGTTAGGTTAGGGAGAAAAACAAAAAGCAATAAACTCTCAAAGTGTGCAAGTCCAAGTGCCACTACTTTTACTTTATTATGCAAAATAATGGTTGTGTACAGCTTGTCTTAAATTCCACAACCCATGATAGTCAAATAGTTTAATCTTGACTAGTTCATCTTTAAATTTCATGTTTATAGTTAGAGAATAAAGATCTAGAAAAACTATTTAATCTTGGCAGATCAGTAGTTAGGTAGAGAATAATAAGGATCTCATCAGTTTAATCTGATCCCTTGGATGTTATAAGGTTAGAATTAGATAGTTTGTTTTTCAAAAGAAAAAAGAATTAAAGGGTTTGGCAGCTTAAATGCACCCAATTAAGTGAAGAAAAAAGGTTAGGGTAAGTAAAGGGTAGGTAGAAGAAAGGTGGCAGAAATACAAAGTTGATTGAGGCATAAGCACATTTATCATGCTTGGTCATGTGTTGCAGTGTGCAAGAGCAGTTACAAAGGTGAAAAGATGTTCACAAGTTGATTTGGTTAACTTCCCCTCATTTCATTTCACCCCCCACTACATACTTACTAATTTCCTCATTATCCCATCATTTCCTAAGAATACACCATTTTCCCTTCATTTTCACCCTTTCCCTTGGTTTCACACATTTTTCCTAGAAATTTACCCTCCAAAGGTCATTTCTACCCAAAAACCCCTTTTTGCTAGTATGAAACTCTTTCCCCTTTGAAAAAATCACTTTCCCCTTGTAAATTCCCTAAAAACCCCTAATCCTAAATTTTATTCCCCCCTCCGCTTTATCTAACTTTAACTCCACATTCATCATTTTCCCGACAAAATGTCTAAAAAACCCTTAAAGACCCTTTAGCCTAAGTTTTGTCTCCCCCCGCTTTATTTTAATTAACACCATTATATTACCATTTCCCGATATAAAAACTCTTTTAACCCACCATTGGTGTGGTTAATAAACACACTGCATTTAACCTTGGTCCCACTCTTAAACCCATCGTGATATGTTTAATTGCACTTTATTCATTAAAATAATTACAAATCACTTGTAATTATTCCCCGAGCCCCGCTAATCTCCGTCGATCGCCCTCCGTGCAGCTTTACTGCGCAATAGCTATCCGATCATCTGCTCCTAGATCTAACGACCCACAGCAATATCACGCACTCCTGATCTCCTAGCTTTACCCGCTTGAGAGCATGTGAGATTCCTGGTTTTGCTCGGGCCCCTTGTGATTACGTGGCAGCTTCATGTTAACTCGCGTGCGCTTGAAGAAAAACCACCCCATGGCCAAAAGCAGTGCAATGAGCCTCTGAAACCACTCCCTGAATACAATAAAACCATCCACTGTTCACTTAACCCTTTCGCGCCAAATTTTAAAAGTTTCCCATTTAAAACGCCAAAACCCTCGCTTTCGCTCTTTTTCCTGTTTACACAGTAAAACCTGTATAACCCTTCTTGTGCCTCCTTAAGCCCTTGCAACCTATTTGACCTCCAATTACCATCCAAACACTACCAGGACTCTATCCATACATTATCCTGTTCCCTGAAGTCATTACAGCCCTCCCTGTCCGCCTGTGTTTTTCTTAACAATAATTGTATTTTGTAGGTGATCATATAAAACCTATTTGTTCCAGATTCTCTCAGGAAATGAATTCAAAAGCCTTATACAATTAAAATACAATTATCATTTACACATAGCAGAAGTCATTTACACAGTAATGGTTAAAACAAAGAAGAAATCCTTTACACAGAGACAGTAAATGTTAAAATAGAGGAGGTAGATAAAAATATAGTTAAAAGACAAACAAACGAAATATACAGAAAGATGATCAATATCCAACTACCTGATACTGAGACATGTAAAAACTAAATGATTTATTGTTGAAATATACAGTTAAAACTTGAAATGTATAGTAAAAGTAAAAAGCACAGTAAAGGTTATTGACAGGTCAACAAGGTCAAAGAGTATCAGATGAAAGATCATAAGTAAATATGACATCCAGCGTGAAGACCAAATAGCCAAACAGCTTAAAGGGCAAAATATCAAAGACCAAAGTCAACAAAACCTAAATAACAGGGACAGCAAGCAGCAGTTCAATAGCTGTCTCTATCTTCTTGCATGAAGATATTTCCTTTTCCTTGAATAAATCTATTTTTGTAAAAACAGTTTCGGATATTTTCTTAGTTCTATTGTTGTATAAATAACTCTCCTTACAAGTTATTATGGGTTCATCATTGAACCAAGTTCACCATTGAACCAAGTTGACCATTGAAAGAGTGTTGCACTCTTCATGAAGTATTTGTAAACATTTGATGTACTTAGCTTTTATGAACCCTTAATACAAAGCAAAGGATTCTGAATTCAATTTTACACAGTTTGTGTTTCCTGTAAGTTTTTCCAATAACACTCATTATGTTTTTCTTCATATTCTTATGTCTTACAGAGATACATAGGTAGGAATAATTGTGTCTCAATCTATTCCTATAAGCTTCTGAAGTGATAATCTATAAAGAGAATGGATTAGTGAAATGTTTGTTTAATTAATTCCCTCTGAATCAATAAATCATCAGCATCTTGTTGTAAGCTTAAGCATATTCTCTTGAACCTTCTGAACATTGGTCATAGGTTTTCATACTTATGATTGTTTAGTTTTCTATCTCAAAATTGTAATAATCATATTATTTTTTGTTTCTTCTCACCACTATTCAAGCTTTATCACTATGTGAAATTTTATAGCAGCCCTCTATTTTGGAATTAATATTATTCAAAAGGTTAAGAATTACAGTGTTATATCTGTTTCATTCATTTGTCCTCCAATTTAAAACAAACACCCCAAAACAATTATCTTAGATACTCTGGCTTGATAGCTGACCATTATCAACCCAGAGGTACCACATCAGTCTAGCACCGTTGCCAGGGATTCAAATTCCATTAAGTTTTCCTAGGACAACGGTATTCATTCTATTCCTTTAAGGTGATTAAAGGTCTAGAAAAGTTAAAATCTTTCACCTGGCGACTCCACTAGCCCCAACTGGCACCTTTTAAGCACACCAGATCTCATTCAGAATCTGACTTAGTTAATCCTCTGTCAGATCATGAAAAACTTCTAAGAAAAGCTAGTTGTAAAAGGAGACATCAACCATCTTCTTCTTCCTCTTCAGCCTTGCAGTCCGAAGAGTTAGTATCATTTGATCCTTTTAGTAATATTCCATCTGATCTTGATTGGACACAAATACCTCCTAGGGTTTATGAACTTTTAGATAGGGGAGTTGATTTAGATTCAGCTTTCCTCATTCATTCTTTGGAAAAGAATCCAGAACCCCCTCTACTACAGGATCACCTAAAATTGAGTCTGACTTGGGTGTTCATTTACCTTAATACAAACCCACAAATTTCATATCCCCTACCACTTATTCATTTCCTTCCACTTCTGAATGACTTGAAGCTTCTACTTCTGAACAACCTGAAGAGACCATCTCTATATATACAAATCCACTCTTTGAAAAAAAAGAGGATATTCCTTCACAAGTCCCAAAGTTAGTTCTTAAGACTCCTTTAAAGTTATTCAGGAGATCCCCTCCTTCTTCACCTCCACATAGTCACACACCCCCTCAATCACCTTCTTCTTCTTCTTTTTCATCTTCTTCCTATTCATCCACAGAAACACCTCATACACCACCTTCTACTATGGCATTCCAACCTATTGTACAGGCTAGATATGCAACTTTAGTCTTACTTGCTAATCTCGATGCATTCCCAGTTGGATACTTGAAATACCTTCCCAGGTGTAATGGAGAAACTGGTCCCTCGGCTGAGGACCATCTTCAATCTTTTCTAGACTTTGCAGACAACATGAATATTAAACAAGAAACATTTACATGAGATTGTTTATACAATCGCTTGAAGGAAATGTAAGAATCTGGTTTAGGTAGTTACATGTAAATTCCATTAGAAATTGGGAAGAGCTTACAAACATATTTAAAAATCAATGGGGTGTAAAGAAAGATCCTCTTTACTTTCTGACTGAGTTTGAAGAACTTAAAAGAAACTTTGGTAACCCGTATCAAATTTTATCAAAAGGTTCAATAAACTTTATCATAAGATGCCCCTTAATTGTAAACCCCCTGTAGCAGCAGCTAAGTCTAGGTTTTCTAAAGCCTTTGACGATGATTTTGTTGTAATGATAAAAGAGAGAACTTCAAGGACTCTTGAAGATATGAAATCAAATGCTATAGAGGTGGAAGCAAATAGGGCTACTTCAACTTCCTTGAAAGCTAAAGAGGAAAAGGCCCAAAGAAAACTCAAATCTATTCAAGAAGCCTCTAGTTCCTCTACTTCTTCTAAGACTAAAACTGAAGATTCTAAAATAGATGAAATAAATTCTCTTCTTAAAAATCTATTAAATATAATTTCCAATATTGAGGCTCAACCTAGGACAGTTCAAAAAATAGTTACTAGACCCCAAAATCAAAATCAAGGTCAGTATAGAAGGAATCCACAATTACAAATTCTTTAGAGACCTAGTAATGATCAACAGGTTCCCACTCCTTTATTGATAGATGATCAGAAACCTGATGAAAATACTAAGACTATTATTGAAGACATTAATAACATGGATACTTATTCTAATCAAACAATTATTATTCCTCTCTCACAAAAAAATCAAGTTCAAGAAGATCAAGAATCCTCATAGGTTTCTAAATACCATGCCTTCTCTGAATTTTTAATTGCAGAGTTGAACAAGAGATATGATCTTAGGACTAGACCTGGCCCTAGAAGACCTCCTAAGGAGACTTAAATAATTGAACCTCGTACCAAAGTTGCTGAAACTCAAACAACTATTATTCAACCATTAATTCAGTCAACTGACATTGCTCAAAATGATAAAAATGCTTTGACTACATTTAATGTTGAAAAAGAGTTAGAAAGAGTCAAAACCCCAATTCCACTTTCAAAATTTTCTAAAAACCCTGGGTATAAAAATCAAGTATCCAAATGGATACAAAACACCTCGGTTGATGCTGAAAGTGATATCATTAGTCTGCAAAATGAAAAACCAGTAGTTGTCTTTGGTCCTAGCTCGGATATGATAGATGAAATAGTGCCTCTTTTCTATGTAACTCTTAAGGCAAATGATTCCATGTTATATAATTGTATGCTTGATTCTGGAGCATCACATAACCTCATGCCAAAAACTATCATGGACCATTTGAGACTTGACATAACTAGATCCTATCATGACTTGTACACCTTTGATTCTAGAAGGGTGCCCTGCTTAGGATTGATTAAGGATTTAGCTGTCACCCTTGCCCAAATCCCAGTGAAAAGTGTAGTGCTTGATATAGTTGTCACAGATATCCCTCCCAAATTTGGAATGCTCCTTTCTAGGTCTTGTTGTGCCAAATTAGGGGGAACTCTTCAGATGGATATGTCTTATGCCACTATTCTATTTTATGGGGGAGAACAACTAAGGTTATATAGAGAGGTAAGATTTGTGCACATTATTTGCAAAACTGACCAGCCAAGGAACCATCCCATTTATGCAATTGGTCAGGATTTTGGTTGCTTTCAACTCTCTTCAAACCAAATTCCTGAAACTCAAGTTAAAATAGAAGATGTAATTGAAAGTCTCGAACCAAATCAAACTATGTATGGAAACTATTTTTTGATGGTTCTTGTACAAAAGATGGAGCAGGAGCTGGGGTAGTTTTAATTTCACCAGAAAAAAGAAAATATCACCCAATCATGGAAACTCGACTTCGAAGTTACCAATAATATGGTTGAATATGAAGCTTTCCTTTTGGGACTGCAATTAGCCAAAAGCTTAAAGGTTCAAAACTTAAGTGTTTTTACTGATTTAGAACTTATTGTCAAATAAGTGAGAAATAATTGGTAGACTAAGCATCCTAGACTTAGGTCTTATCGAAATGAAGTTTTGGATTCAGTTGAAAACTTCTTTGATGCTTTTAACTTGACTCATATTCCAGGAAATCATAATATTCATACAAATGTATGTTGGCTTGATGGGTTTTTAACCCAGGTTCAAAGTTATTTATCCAAACAAATCCCTGTACTACTAGCCCTTTCGGCAACAACGATTTGCACTATTTCCCCAAGTTACACTGCAGATCTTACTTATATTCTTATACAGTTAGTTATCTTCGCGTAAACAGATACTTTATCTTATATTCACTTATTCAACATATTCATATAAATTCGCGCAGCAAATAAACAGTAGACTTGAAATTCATGCCCAATATACTTCAATGCATAAAACAGGAAACGATACACAGAAATAATGTAAAACTTCTCTTTATTAATGCTTTAATCAGTTACAGACTCAACCTACCCTGCGCACTCAGCTGCAGGGGTCCATGCACTCAGCTACGGACTACTATGCCTCTACGCACTCAGCTGTAGAGCCTTCTCCTACTCTACGACCCAAAGACTCGACTTTCCACTTAGACTCAATGCTTTATCCTTAGATCTTCTATTTTCTTCTACTTCTTAGATGTCTTTGACTTAGAGCCTCGTTGTATTTATACAATCCCATGGTCCGCGGACCATGGGTA
This sequence comes from Pinus taeda, assembly GCA_000404065.3. Taxonomy (NCBI): domain Eukaryota; kingdom Viridiplantae; phylum Streptophyta; class Pinopsida; order Pinales; family Pinaceae; genus Pinus; species Pinus taeda. Next base: position 34,968 of record APFE031581341.1, read on the forward strand.
GAACTCTTAAGCCGACACTACATTTTACAAAAGTATGGGCGGACAACCCCATGACTCAATTACAACTTCGCGCTTCACGCCCACAAATCGCAGAGTCTTTACATCAAACTTAGTAAAAACTTGGACTTCAAGCCCCAAAACTTGCCTTGAGGGGATCCCGCGCCCAAAAGGCCCCCAACACAAACATCGTGACTCGCCCTTGAGTCACTCTATCGGTGTGGAGACCTTCGCATGGAAACCTCCGAACTCTACTCCGACTACTGCAAGGTCGGAAGCACGCTGAGCGGCTACCTGTTGTATCTCCTGGACACGTTGTTCGGAAACTGCGGTATCTGAGCTGCTTCCCTGTAGCTGTTTCTGCGTCCCCTGCATATGTTTATAGTCCCGCGCCTTTCTGCTACATGGAGCGCTAAGACTATGTTGTTGTCGGCTAGTCAGATAGTCGGGCCACCCGTGTATGGCTTTAACTGACTGCCATTCACTTTTCCTGGGAAGGGTTGTCCATTTATCTTTACCAACTGCACTACACCTCCGTCTGTGACTTCCTTAATAACATACGGTCCCAGCCAGTGCATTTTTAACTTTCCTGGGAATTTATCAAACTTACTATCATATAGTAACACCAAATCGTTCAACTTGAAGGTGTGCAACTTAATATGTCGATCATGCCAGGCCTTTTCGCGCTGCTTTTGTACATGCTGACGGAATCCAGCTAGAAACCATTCCTCTTCAAGTTCCTCCAACTATGCGAGCATCTCCTCTAGGGCTCCATGGTCCGTCATACCTATGAGCACTGCTATGCGTAGACTAGGCATGATATACTCCATTGGCATTACGACTTCCACTCCATAGACCAGCTGGAACTGTGTATGTCCTGTTAGTTTCTTGCATGTTGACCTATAAGCCCACAAATTTGTTGGTACACGCAAGTCCCGATCACTTTGTTGCGCATTATATACCATGTTCAGTGCTTCACGTACTTCGTTAAATGCTTCTGCATGAGTAACCTTCTACGCACTCGTTTTTTTCACCCTCTATCATTCCAACTCGAGGGACCACTCACGTAATTGCCTCCCCAACACATGCTTATTGACCATGTTCCCCAATGCAAATTCCATGTGCATCCACACAGGTTGTTTATCATATGCCTGTACTCACTTGGACAGATGCATGCGCGGACCATCCCATACATTGTATTTATTTTTCAATCGCATATGAGGCTTCACAAAATGCATGCGCATCATTCTCCTACATTCGCGCTAGGCCTCAAAGCTTCCTTGGTGCATACCCCACCACCTCACGGGCGTAGCGTGCAGTACCCACTTCAAAGCCTCGAAACATTGTTATTCTAGCACCTCCCTTTCAAATATGTTCAAGAAAACATCTACCTCACTTAACCCATCATAAGTAGGTAGATCCCTTACTTCTGTCGATACGCAGCGCAACCATCTTGTCATCATATTACAGTTCAGCATGGTTACCTCATGTAACCATTTCTGCCATCGCTCTATTTCTTCATCCAAATCCGACGTACAGGAGTTTTCGCGCTCCCATGAGATTCGTCCATCCATGGTGGCATTTACCTAGTCTTTCTCTCACGTGGTTATCTTGTAGATGCAATCCAAATTGTCATCGCTTTCATAGTCGCACACCGGCTCTGTGTAGCGTGATCCTTCTGCATGATCCAAAGGTACAACTACAAAAAAATTTTCTCAAAAATCATCTTACACTTCTTCAGATTAATCACGCCATTTATGTCAATGGCCCAATCGATTCTTAAGAGCGCGGGGTAGGGATTGATGTCATCAACTATGACTTCAAAGTCTGCTAGCGCGCTTGCCCTTCCAATATCCATGGTGATTCCCTGTAATCTCCCCATAGGTATGATCTTTTACTGGTTCGCCATTCATAGCTAGATAGGAGACCATTGCAGCGTAAGCCTTCCCATGTGCTCCCATGTCTGTTTCGGCAGAACATTCGCTTTCGATCCTAGGTCCAGAATTACTTGGTCCACCTCATATTCTCTAATCTACGTAGTCAACCTCATTTCTCTTCTCATCCTCATTGCATGCTTTCCAATCTTTCAGACTACACGCGGCTCTCCTAGTGTGGTCCCAGCACATCTGTTAATGAGTTCCTGCAATCCCTTTATAGCCTTACTGTCACACAGTAGCTTCATGCATGTTTCTAGGAACATCGTAAGCATAGATGGGTCCATTTCTGGCTCCAATCTATCTTTACTTCCTAAAGTGGAGTCATCAGCAAAGCTCTTCCTAACTTCCATGAAGGTTTCCTTAACGCGCTCCAAATCAAACTTTGCTTCTTTCGTCAGAGCCTTGCGATTCCAAGTATTATCTTCACGTTGTTTGCATTTATCCTCTCATGTTGTAATTCCACTTTGGAGCACAATGTTCACATTTAGATCTTCCTCACGTGGCTCAGACCTCATCATCTGCAGGTTCTGAGTCGGGGGAGGTTGGAGCACTCGCTTATCGCGCAACCTAGCTATCAGTGTGGGACAATCCTCCATCTCATGTTCAAATAAGCTGCAATACAGACATGATGGATGCTTTGGATTCGTACAATCACAGGCATAATGTCCTGGCCCCCCGTAATTGTAACATATCAACTATCCGCAACCTCTTCCAGGTCCTCCTCCACCTTGGCCTCGTCCGCGCCCCTGAAATCTGGTTCATGCCGCTCCTGCGTTCTGGTCAATAGGCTGTGTTTCAGCCTGAAATCTGTAGGTGGGAGTCCTATCCATCATCAGCTCATAGCTTTTATAGGTGCACTCATCTGTCCAACTGATCTACAAAAATTACAGAACAATTGTTACGAATTTTGTGTGTTCATTTGTAACAAATGGCAGTTGTCTGTAGCATGCTTCCCTCCTATTTGACAAATCGTGCACCACAAAGTAGGTGTCGTGCTAGGTCCTACTTATGCCTCTGGTATTAACAGCATTAGTCCTCCTCCCTCAAGGTAATTCACGAACATCGAGCAGTGGTCCTTGTCATGAACTTGACCCTTAAATTTAATGCACCATACTTCTTTGCGCACTTTTGGTTGGGCTGTCATGTCCTGTTTCAAGCTCTACATCTCAAGGCATAAGTTTTTCAATTGCACGTGGATTTGTTGAACTCCCAAGTTAGGATCCTGTATCGGGGTCTCATGCTGCCTCATTGCAATCTCCAAGGCTTCTGCCTGAGTTTTTAACCTCTGTTGTGACAATGCATTCCTCAAATGCGACATTAGCGATGCTATAAACCATTCGCAGTGTTGTCCATCCGTCAAATTCATATTAGCTTCGTGAATCATGCACTTCAGTCTCTGATCCAATTCCCAAGGGGTCTCACCTAGTAGAATTGTGATCTCCTTGAACCCAATGATCGACTGTGCCTCTGACTTCAACCTACTAAATTCTCTATTCAGCGCAATTTGGATATCCTCAATCCCTGCATTTGGATTGTCATTAGAATGCTTAATATACCAGGTCGGCGCGTAATCCTACAAGGAATTAACCAACGTTGCTTTCTTTATATTATCATCTGTGACTCCCTACGCTTCTCGTACAACCCTTTTCACAAACCAAAACTAGCCCAGATCTTCATTTCCTACTCCCTTGAGAACAGGAAATTTTATCGCGCTTTCCATATTGACTCGCGGTGGTGGCGGAGGTGGTACGGGCGAAGATGGGGGTAAAGGCGGTGAAGCTGGTGGTGGTGTGGTTGGGGGTGGTATGCGTGGAATCCTCTACCTTATCAAATTGATCAGACTCCTCAGTGAGACCTTCGTGAGCTCTTCCTCGTCCCATCACGGAGGTGAAATCAAAGGGCTATTTTATGGTCCCTTACTCCCCTCGTTTCTGTAGGTTTTTCCACTTTGCGTAGCTCTAGACATCAAGGTAATTGCATAACCCTTTTTTCACACAATAACATTTTAATCCAAGTATTCAAAGACTTTACGTACTTACCTCGTAGTCCTTTGAGAAAGCATCGCTCTGGTTCGCTATAGCTGACTGAAGTATCTACCGTGAACTCAGTAACGAATCCTCTTATAATCCGATCGAGCCAGTGGTCAACAGCACACATGATCTTATCCTCTGATGCTTCCAATTTGTGCACACACTCTGGGGTCCACACAATAGTATTATCAAGTTTCCACCTTCCTTGGCTATCTTCTAGCTTCGCGATCCACTCGTACAACTCAGTACGGAAAGATGTGAAGAAAATTTTGTGGATCTCTATGTACAGGTAGCAGTCTAGCCACTCTTCTTTTCATAGTCATGGATTCTTGTTCTCCTGCACCATGAAATCATTGATTATCATATCCAACCAACCTTCAATTTCCTTCTTAATTGGATTCCAATGATACGACATCAGACATCTCTATGCAGATTATGGTCCCAACAATGGAACCATTTGTTGGCTTGATGGGACCTGACCCAGGTTTGGATTTATTTAGCCAAACAAAACCCTATACTACTGGCCCTTTCGACAACAACTCGTGGAGCGTGGACTGAGGTCTCACCCGAAGCTATATGGGGGATGCTGGAACCAATTTTCTGCACCCTTGAGATGTCTGAGGGGTCGATTTAGTCCAACTGTGAATACCTTCGTGCAGGTTACTTCGCACACTTTCATGACCTATGAGGCCTTTGCACCCTGTTGTATTCGCCTTTGTGCAACCCTAACTAGGGGCTGTGAAGCTTTCGCGCTACTAGAACAACGATCTGCACTATTTCCCCAAGCTACACTGTAGATCTTATATCTTCTTATAAAAGTTAGTTATCTTCATGTAATCAGACACTTTATCTTATATTCACTTATTCAACATATTCATATAAGTTTACACAGCAAATAAATAGTAGACTTGCAATTCATGCACAATATACTTCAATGCATAAACTAGGAAATGATACACAGAATTAATGTAAACCTTCTCTTTACTAATGCTTCAATCGGTTATAGACTCAACCTACCATGCACACTCAGCTGGAGGGGTCCGCGCACTCAGTTGCGAACTATTAGGCCTCTATGCACTCAACTGCAGAGCCTTCTCCTACTCTACAACCCAAAGACTCAACTTTCCACTTAGACTCAATGCTTTATCCTTAAATCTTCTATCTTCTTCTACTTCTTAAATGTCTTTACACTTAGAGCCTCACTCTATTTATACAATCCCATGGTCCGCGGACCATGGGTAGAACTCTCAAGCCGACACTACATTTTATAAAAGTAAGGGCGAAAAACCCTATGACTCAATTACAACTTCACGCTCTACGCCCACAAATCGTAGAGTCTTTACATCGGACTTAGTCAAAACTTGGGCTTCAAGCCCCAAAACCTGCCTTGGGGGGATCCCGCACCCAACGATGCCTTAGTTGTTTCTGCTATTTCAAAAATTAAAATTTGCACCCACAAATCGTAGATTCTTTACATTGGACTTAGTCAAAACTTGGGCTTCAAGCCCCAAAACCTACCTTGGGGGGATCCCGCGCCCAACAATGCCTTAGTTGTTTCTGCTATTTCATTTAAAATTTGCGCCCACAAATTGTAGAGTCTTTACATCGGACTTATTCAAAACTTGGGCTTCAAGCCCTAAAACCTTCCTTGGGGGGATCCCGCTCCCAACGATGCCTTAGTTGTTTCTGCTATTTCATTTAAAATTCCTTATCAGACCAATGTACTCTATCAAATATAAGTCAAGTATAGACCATCCATCCCAAATAATCTAAAACACTGGCAGATATTTGAAGATGATGAACATTTGAAATCTTTTCTACAGGTTATAGATGACTTTTCAGTTCTACAAATTGATGAAGATAGAACAAAAATAAAGGAAAATGATACTTCAAATTTCAATTCAAAAATTGTTGATCATGACATTATTCAATTGTCTAACAATTTTATTCCCAAAGGCCTCATTACTTTAGAAAATTTGTTTGATCAAAATGATGTCCTCAGAAAGCCTCAGTCCATTTCTTTACAAGATGACATAGAAGAAATTATTATTGGAACAGGTGATGATATTAAAAACATTAAAATCCATGCATCTCTAAATCCTAAGATCAAAGTTCAATATCTTAAGTTACTTCAAACTTAGAAGGATGTTTTTGCATGGACCTATGCTGATCTAAAAACCTATGATACTTCATTAATACAGCATAAGATTCCTTTAAAGCCAAAAGTAGTTCCTTATCAACAGAAACTTAAGAGGATCAATCCATCTCTTCTACCAACTGTAGAAAAGGAAATTAAGAAAATTCTAGATGCCCAGATCATTCTCCCTCTTAGATATTCTAATTGAGTTGCGAATTTAGTTCCTGATAGAAAGAAGAATGGAGAAATTAGACTCCATGTGGACTTTAGAAATTTGAACAAAGCATCATTAAAAGATAACTATCATTTGCCCAAAATGGATCAGTTATTTCAAATGGTTTCAGGAGCACAAAGACTTTCTATGCTTGATGGTTTTTCAGGCTATAATCAGGTAAATGTTGATTCAACAGACAGAGAGAAGACAGCCTTTACTACACCCTGGGGTACATTCATGTATGCTAGGATGCCATTTGGATTAACTAATGTTGGAGCAACATTTCATAGAGTTATGGATGTAGCTTTTGTGGGTCAAGTAAATAAATTTTGGGTAATTTGTCTTGAAGACATAACTTTTTTTTCTAAATCTGATCAAAAAAATCTAAAGCACTTGATGAAGGTTTTTGACAGGTGTAGAAAATTCAGAATATCTTTGAATCCTAAAAAGTATCTTTTTGCTATCAAAGAAGGAAAACTGTTGGGCCATATAATTTCAAAAGAAGGAGTGGTCATTGATCCCAAGCGTGTGTCTTCCATTGAAACATTGACCTTACCTAGAAACGAGAAGGAGATTCAAGATTTTCTAGGAAAAAATAATTTTTTAAGGAGATTCATCCCAAATTATGTTGAGATTGTAAAAGATATAACTGATATGCTCCGAAAGGATCATGAAGTTAAATGGATTGTCTCTTCTAGGCATGCCTTTGATCAAATCAAGAAATCTATCTCTGAAGCTCCCACCTTGGCCAGCCTTGATTACACTAAACCATTCAGTATATTTTCCTTTGCCTCAGAAACAACCCTTGTTATTGTTCTACTACAAAAGAATGAAGATTCCCATGATCAATCCATAGCCTTTTTTAGTAAGGTTATGAGAGATGTTGATCTTAAGTATGACATAATTGAGAAGCAAGCCTATGCCCTTATTAAAGCCCTGAAATCATTCAGGATGTATGTCCTACATTCTCCTATTACTGCTTATGTTACTAACAGTGTTATGAACATTGTTTTAACCCAACCAGACACTGATGGAAAGAGAGATAGATGGGCCACTCAAATACTGGAGTTTGATATAACTATCAAAACTACAAATCTAGTAAGATGCCAAGGATTAACTAAGATTCTAGCTAAATCCAACTATAAAGTGCTTGGAATCAATTCTGTTTTAGAGATACAAGGGAAGAATCCACAAGAACCTTCTCAAACTTCAGATGAGAAGAATCCAAAAGAACCTTATCAAACTTCAGATAAGAAGAATACACAAGAACCTTTTGTCCTTACAGAAGGGGAGAATCCACAAGAAGCTTCCCTTCATCCAGAAGGCGAGAATCCACAAGAACCTTTACCTTCAGATCATATCACCCCTTTATACATTGATGACAAATTTTTGTTGTCGGATTGGTACCAAGACATTGTAAATTTCTTGATCCATTTTGAATGTCCACCATCATTCTCCAAAATCCAGTGTAAAACTCTCAAACTGAAAGAAGTCAATTACTGTATCATAAATGCAAATTTGTATTGGAAAGACTCACTAAATATTTTTTTATTATGTTTAACAGAATCAGAAACTGAAGGAAACATTGACTAATTTCATACAGGATTTTGTGGAGGACATTGTGCTTGGAGAGCAACAACATATAAGATATTAAGGGGACGATTATTAGCCAACATTGTTCTTACAAGTAGGAGCAAAGGTTAGAAGTTTTGTTTCTTGTCAAATGTTTGCTGGTAAGAAAAAATTAGCATCTCTTCCACTAGTTCCACCAATAGTCTCAGAACCTTTTAGCCAATGGGGATTAGATTTTATTGGAGAGATTCATCCTACTTCAAGTAATCAGCATAGATGGATCCTCATTACAACAAACTACTTCACTAAATGGGCATAAGCAATTCCAGTGAGAAATGCTACTGATTCAGTAGTAATCAAATTTATTGAAGAAATAATCTTATCTAGATTTGGTTGCCCAACTCAAATTGTCACTGATAATGAAACAACTTTTTATAGCATTAAAATGATTGAGTTTTGCCAAAAATATCAGATTATGTTACATCATTCAACTCTATATTACCCACAAGGTAATGGCCCTTCAAAATCCTCCAATAAAAGTCTGGTAAACGTAATAAAAAAGACTCTAGCAAATCATAAAAAGAGTTGGGACTCTCATTTAATTTATGCAGTATGGGAAAAAAGAATTACTCCAAATAGATCTACTACAAAATCTCCTTTCCAGTTAGTTTATGGGAAAAATGCAATCTTCCCTACCAATTTGGTCTTCCCTATTTTAAAATTCTTGTAGGATTCAACAGATGAACCTAATGATTTTTCAAGGAGAAAAATCATATTATTGAACTAAATCAAAACATAGATGAAGTTCAATACAAATTGAAAAAGTATCAGCATAAGATGAAAAACATGTTAGCCCTAAGGGTTAGCTCAGTTGGTCAAAAACCGTGCCTCGCCATCGGGAGGTCACAGGGTCGAATCCACCTGAAGCCCTTGGGGTCAGGTCTTGCAGTAGGCTGAGGGGTGATTTAGCCCAGCTATCACCCAGATTTTTCCGTGGACGTAACGATCACTCTCTGACTAGGGTGCTCGTGAACCACATGCAAAAAAAAAAAAAAAAGATGAAAAGCATGTTTGACAGAAGATCCAGGGAAAGGGGCTTCAAGGAAGGTGACCTAGTTCTAAGATGGGATTCCAGGAGAGAAGAAAAGGGAAAACATGGCAAGTTTGACAACCTGTGGTTTGGACCTTTAGCAATTGCTGAAGTGAAGGGAAACAACACTTTTGTACTACAAAATCTTGAGAGACTATATTCCACTTATCCTGTAAATGGAAGGTTTCTCAAACATTACATTCAGTACTGAGAAGTTGAAGTATATTTTATTACTACCATTGTAAAAACTCTGGTTTCTTTTACTTTTCAAGCTGCCAGTGTGATTTTTTACAGCAAAAGACTCCATAGCTCGAGGAGAAGGCACATGGATCTACAGGTTCTCTGCATTCTACAGGGGAAGCAGTCCCCAATTGGAGCCAATGTTGTAGCATTTTTTTGGTTTTGGTAAGTTAGAATCAATTAGTCAAAAAATGAAAATATTTTTCAAAAAATGTTAAGCTAGGATATGGACAAAAAGAATATTGAATAAAAAATGTTAGGAAATATCTTGATAACATGTCCATATCAAAGAAAATGTTATAATAGATTCCCTAAAAAATGAAAGCAAAAATAAAATGTTAGGTTAAAGAGAAAAGAAAAAAGCAATAAACTCTGAAAGTGTGCAAGTCCAAGTGCCACTACTTTTACTTTATTATGCAAAATAATGGTTGTGTGCAACTTGTCATAAATGCCACAACCCATGACAGTCAAATAGTTTAATCTTGACTAGTTCATGATTTAAATTTCATGTTTATAGTTAAAGAATAAAGATCTAGCCAAACTGTTTAATCTTGGCAGATCAGTAGTTAGGTAGAGAATAATAAGGATCTCATCAGTTTAATCTAATCCCTTGGATGTTATAAGGTTAGAATTAGATAGTTTGTTTTTCAAAAGAGAAAGGAATTAAAGGGTATGGTAGCTTAAATGCACCCAATTAAGTGAAGAAAAAAGGTTAGGGTAAGTAAAGGGTAGGTAGAAGAAAGGTTGCAGAAGTACAAAGTTGATTGAGGCATAAGCACATTTATCATGCTTGATCATGTGTTGCAGTGTGCAGGAGCAACTATGAAGGTGAAAAGATGTTCACAAGTTTATTTGGTTAACTTCCCCTCATTTCATTTCACCCCCCACTACATACTTACTAATTTCCTCATTATCCCATCATTTCCTAAGAATATACCCTTTTCACTTCATTTTCAGCCTTTCCCTTGGTTTCACACATTTTTCCTAGCAATTTACCCTCCAAAGGTCATTTCTACCCAAAAACCCCTTTTCCCTAGAATGAAACCCTTTCCCCTTTTAAAAACTCACTTTCCCCTTGTAAATTCCCTAAAAAACCATAAAAACCCCTTATCTTAAGTTGTATTCCCCCTTTCGCTTTATTTAACTTTAACTCTGCATTCATTATTTTCGCAACAAAACGTCTAAAAAACCGTTAAAGACCCTTTAGCCTAAGTTTTGTCTCCCCCCACTTTATTTTAATTAACTCTATTATAATGTCATTTCCCGATATAAAAACTCTTTTAACCCACCCTTGGTGTGGTTAAAAAACCGTTGCATTTAATCTTGGTCCCACTCTTAAACCCATCGTGATACGTTTAATCACACTTTATTCATTAAAATAATTACAAATCACTTGTAATTATTCCCCGGGCCCTGCTAATCTCTGTCGATCGCCCTCCGTGCAGCTTTACCATGCGATAATCGTCCAATCATTCGCTTCCAGATCTAATGACCCATAGCAATATCGCACACTCAGATCTCCTAGCTTTACCCGCCCGAGAACACACGAGATTCGTGGTTTTGCTCGAGACCCTTGCGATTACGTGGCAGCTCCACGTTAACTTGCGTGCCCTCGAATAAAAACCACCCCATGGCCAAATGTGGTGCGATGAGCCTCTGAAACCACTCCCCACATATTATAAAACCATCCACTATTCACTTAACCCTTCCGCGTCAAATTTTAAAAATTTCCCATTTAAAACGCCAAAACCCTCACGTTTGCTCTTTTTGTCCATTTAGACAGTAAAACTTGTATAACCCTTCCTATGCCACCTTGAGCCTCTACAACCTATTTTGACCTCTGATTACCATCCAAACGCCGCCAGGACTCCGTCCATACACTATCTTGTTCCCTGAAGCCATTATGGCCCTCCCTGTCCGCCTGTGTTTTTATTAACAATAGTTGTATTTTGCAGACGATCACATAAAACCTGTTTATTCCAGATTCTCTCAAGAAATGAATTTAAAAGCCTTTATACAGTTAAAAGACAATTATCATTCACACAGAGAAAAAGTCATTTACACAGTAATGGTTAAAACAAAGAAGAAATCCTTTACACAAAGATAGTAAATGTTAAAACAGAGAAGGCGGATAAAACATACAGTTAAAAGACAAACAAATGAAATATACAGAAAGATGATCAATATCCAACTACCTGATACTGAGACATGTAAAAACTAGATGATTTACTGTTGAAATACACAGTAAAAACTTGAAATGTACAATAAGAGTAAAAAGCACAGTAAAGGTTATTGACAGGTCAACAAGGTCAAAGAGTATTAGATGAAAGTGTATCAGATGAAAGATCATAAGTAAATATGATATCCAGCGTGAAGACCAAACAATCAAGCAACTTAAAGGGCAAAAGATCAAAGACCAAAGCCAACATAACCTAAATAACAGGGACAACAAGTAGCAGTTCAATAGTTGTCTCTATCTTCCTGCATGAAAATATTTCCTTTTCCTTGAATAAATCTATTTTTGTAAAAACAATTTAGGATATTTTCTTAGTTCTACTTTTGTATAAATAACTCTCCTTACGAGTTATTATGGGTTCATCATTGAACCAAGTTCACCATTGAACCAAGTTGACCATTGAAAGAGAGTTACACTCTTGATGAAGCATTTGTAAACATTTGATGTACTTAGCTTTTCTGGACCCTTAATACAAAGCAAAGGATTTTGAATTCAGTTTTACACAGTTTGTGCTTCTTGTAAGTTTTTCCAGTAACACTCATTATGTTTTTTTTCATATTCTTATGTCTTACAGAGATACCTAGGTAGGAATAATTGTGTCTCAATCTATTCCTATAAGCTTCTGAAGTGATAATCTATAAAGAGAATGAATTAATGAACTGTCTGTTTAATTAATTCCCTCTTAATCAATAAATCATCAACATCTTGTTGTAAGCCTAAGCATATTCTCTTGAACCTTCTGAACATTGGTCAGAGGTTTTCATACTTATGACTGTTTAGTTTTCTGTCTGAAAACTGTAATAATCATATTTTTTTTGTTTCTGCTCACCACTATTCAAGTTTTATCACTGTGTGAAATTTTAGAGCAGCCCTCTATTTTGGAATTAATATTATTCAAAAGGTTAGGCATTACAGTGTTATATCTGTTTCATTCATTAGTCCTCCAATTTAAAACAAAAACCCCAAAACAATTATCTTAGATGCTCTCGCTTGATAGCTTACCATTATCAACTCAGAGGTACCACAATAACAACCCCTCTACATATATTTAAGGTGATATGGTTTAATAATAAACAAAAAAATGGCGAAGCCTGCTAATATTGGCAGCCCCACCGCACCATAACTCCGCGAACGATATGATACTCCAACACATATAGTGTAATATCCCACGATGCCATATAGCATGTGTTATATACATTGAAAATGTGTGGTTTGGGGTGGCGAGTCCTCGGACCCCACCACCATATTTTTTTTAAATATTTTATTGTTAATTATAACAACCTCATTGTATTCAATTGACGAGGAGGTCGGGATTTCATCCCCCAACCTCTCGTTTAATATCATAAAATTACACTAGCATGCCAGTGGGAGAATAAATTAATTTTTATGTAGCAAAAGGTGATTTTCTGCAGAGAAAAGTAGCGAGGCAACATCATTTTTAAATCTTGTTATGCGAATTTTAGGAGGCCTTTTTTAGTGTTGTCAGTTTCTATGGATTCCTAAGGTCGGAAAAAATACAACAGGACTAGTCAGGAGAATTTTTTAAGTAAATTTGATGTATTTTGATGGCTTTAAAGAATTAATAAAGAGACCTCCAAATTGAAGACCAGGCCCAGAGATGTAGGATTTTGAGATAAGCCGAACTCTATTATCAATTCTAGTGTTGTTACTCTTTGTGTGATTTGTTGTTATTATTTATTTTGGTGCAAATTGTCTACAAGTAGCATATTTCATTGAATTTGAGCTTTTTAATGGTGACTTAAAAAAAACATGCAAAAATACCTTTAAATTTTGATAAACCAAGTATCAATTTAATGATCGGGATTTCAGATCAAGTGGTATCAGAGCAGTTTTTGATAACTTTGGTTTATAAGTGTGTGTGTTCTCCAGGTGAAGAAGCATTTGTTAAATTAAATATGGCTAAAGGATTGAAACGAGGAAGGTTGCAGGAGTCTAAGGATGTTAACCACAATCTTCAACTGGAAAATGCAGAGCTCAAGAAAATTCTCAAAGCCGCAAATGACGAGAAGTGAACATTGCGTCTCGAGCTGCAAAAGGCCAAGAAAGATCAGGTTGGAGAAAGTTCTTATATACATCTTGTAATTAGAAATGACGAGATGTGTGTACGTTCGAAGGATACATCATATATTTCAGTCACTCAGGATGAAATTGAGGATACCTCCTATGCGTCAACCATGCAAGAAGATCCGCAAGAATATTCGTCTAGCAGTAAGGCATGTGAGATGTCAAGTGAAAGAATGAACACAAAATCTTCACGACGTGCATGTGCCAAGGATGATTATTTAAGGTATAATAAAGTTAATTGTTCTAGCACTCCTTTTCTATTTTAGGAAGATTGGAGATGTGAAGAGTTTATGGCATAGAAAACCATGCACTTTTTGTGGGTTGCCTAATAATTGCATTGCCAAGTGCCAGAAAAGGAAAACTTTACACATGAAGATGAGGGTTATCAGGAAGGAAGGAAATCTTCAAAGCTCTCATGACAAGAAGAAAGATATCAAACGATCTTGCTCGTACTACAAGAAAGATGACCATGACAGAGAACATTGTTGGAAGCTAAACATTGAATAGAAACCTAATCAATTCCAAGAACGAAAAAGGAAGTGGAAGGGCAAGCAGGAAGTGGATCAAACAAGACAATAGAATCATCGATCTAAGTCCAAACATGAGACTCGTATTTTATCAGTGGGGATGAACAATGAAATTTTCCAGCTCATGTCTGCAAAAATGGGAAAAGAGTCTTACCTAAAGAAAGAAAGGGAGACGGCAATAACAGATGGATCTGGCCACGATGTGCTTCAGGAGACCACCATTGTAACATGAGATGTTGACCTGTAGACCTGGAAAGAAGGGTAAACATATTAGTTTGTTTACATTAACATCTTTGTTTTTATTATTGCTATTGATGTGTTGTACATGGGTTATGGCAAAATAAATGGAAACAAAAAGATGTGGAAACATGCAGGTAGCTAATGATGTGTTTTCAATTATGGTGGTAGTTTTACAATTGGTTGTGATGAGACAGATGCACAATACTGGTTGGTCCAAAGATACAAGAGAGGTGAAGGAATATTGTCTTCAACTTAATTCAGTGTGAACAACCTTTTGGAGGCCCAAAAGGTCTTCGTGGGGAGGAATGATCCAAAAGGGATCTAAAATGACCAAAATTTCAAAGTCATTATATTCTAGCAAAACTAGCACCATCACGTAGAGATCAAAAAAAGGAATCCAATGAAACTTGAATGGGAAAATCCGACTCCATATGCAGAAGTTAATAAATATCAAAGTTCTGGTCAAGAAGTCAAAGTCAATGGTCAAGTTTATGGTTCCAGTAGGCAAGGTTCTGCTTCAATGTTATGCTTCAGGTTTCTAGTGCCAATGAGATTTTGGCAAGTGGCAGTGTGAAATTGGAAGAATTTAGGCCAATCCCAAGAAGCCATGATGCCCAATGAGAGGGTGCCACATGGCCAATTGGGAAAGGCCATGTCAACTCGACGAATTGACAAAAAGTTATGGATAGAATGGATCAGGTGGGATTCAATCCCACAACCTCTCAACAACTAATCTTGGCTCATACTATTACGCCATCGTTTGTGGCTTGTTATAATAACCCCGCCACATATATTTAAGATGATATGGTTTAATAATAAATAGATAAATGGCAAAGCCCACCAAGATTAGCGGCCCTACCATACCATAACTCCACCAATGATATGATACTCCAGCGCATATGGTGTAACAGCCCATGAGACCATATGACATGTGTTATATACATTAAATATGGTGTGGTTTGGGGTGGCAGGTCCACGAACCCCGCCACCATATTATTTCTAAAAATATTTTATTTTTAATTATAACATACCATATGGCATTCAACTGGCGGGGAGGTTGGGATTTGATCCCCCAACCTCTCATTTATTATCTTAAAATTATACTTGCATGCCAATGGGATAATAAGTTAATTTTTGTGCAGCAGAAGGTGACTTCATGGAGATAAGAGCAACGAGACAACATAACTTTGAAGGCTTTTTTTGGGAGTTCTGGGAGGCTTTTTTGAGTGTCTTCAGTTTCTATGGATTCTTGACGTAGAGCAGAATACCACAAGACCAGTCAAAAGTAGTTTTGAAGTAAATTTGATGTATTTTGATGGCTTTAAAGAATTAATAAGAGGCATCCCCATTGAAGACTGGACCTAGAGATGTAGGCTTTTGAGATAACCCAAACTCCATTATCAATTTAGGTATCGTTATTCTTTATGTCATTTCTTGTTATTATTTATTTTGCTGCAAATTGTCTACAAGTTTCACATTTCATTAAATTTGAGCTTTTTAATGGTGATTTAAGAAAAACATGCAAAACCGCCTCTAAAGTTTGATAAACCAAGTATCAATTTAACGATTAGGATTTCAAATTAGTGTGTGTGTGGGCTTTTATTTTTTCATTCTCTATTTTCTGCATAATTTCCATTCGTATGCATGCACTACTTACATTAAAATCTACAGATTTAGAAATTTAATAAAACTGTAATAGTGTAGAATTTCATATTTTAAATATAATATTATCATATTTGTTGTAACAACCCTCGTGAAAATTACATGTAATAAAAGTTAATAAAGGCAAAAATAATAACCACGGTTGATGGGACACTTATTCCAAGTTGAATGTTGGGAAAAACATCTTAGCGAGTGTTCATTTGGTTTATTATGGCTAAGGAAATTGGCAAAGACAATGGCTAAGGATTTGGAAAGGCAAAATGACATTTTAGGCACATTTATTTATGAAAATAATGGAAATTAGGAGAAAAGGAAGGTGAAAGGTCACAGGTTGCATGTGAGGAGGAAAATAAAGGAAAATAATAGAAAATGAACAAAATATAGGCCTAATTGATAAAAAGGCTTCTAAGGATTAGTTTGTAACTTTTTTTTGCAATTCAGTTTTGGATCTCTCTCATTGTTCTCTCTCTCTCTCACTCTTGGACACTTAAAGTTTTCTTGGAGCACTTTGGCATTAGAGCAAGAAAGACAAAGGTGGCAAGAGGAAGGAAGGAGCAAGTGTTATGAAGCCAGCTCACAAAAAGATAGAAAAGATAGATCAACACCTTAGAAATAATCCTCTTCGGGGGGGAAACCTCCTTTACGTTACACAAATGAAAAATTCTTGGATGATACAATTGCCAAGACTTCCTTTCTATATATAGGAGTCTAAGGGGTCATAATATAATCAGAGTCGACATAACAATAATAATGTAAGGGCACAATAATACAATAATGGGATTCTATGGGGCACAATAATAACAATATGGGGACTACATGGGCACAACAATATAATAAGGGTGTTGCACTAAAAATAACAAGGGGTTACACTAGTAGTATAGGGACCTAACATGCCCCTCTCCTTCAAAAAGTGTTGTCCTCAACGCTTGAGTAGTTATGGATGCTTTTGTATAAAATTATTGTCCTCCCATGTGGAATCTTCAGCGGGTAAGTTCTTCCACTCGATGAGATACTCTGAAATTGATCGATTTTGTAGCTGTTGGGTTCTTGTTTCTATGACTGCTCCAAGTTCCAATATGATTTTTCCTTCCTTGTCAAGTTCTGCCAATATAGTTTGAACTAGGATCTTATCATTATGTATGGTCGCCATTTCTTAAGTGCATGTAGTCTTGTCAACATTTCCTTCTCATAAATAGCTTTGTCTAAATACTTTCCTTTGATTGGATGAATTTTTAAAGCAATGGGTCTTTCTTCTTGTGTTAAAACATCACCAATTCCATTTCCTGATGCATCATATTCCACAATAAAGGTTTTTGTGAAGTCTGGCGTAGGTAAGACCGATGCTTGGCACATTGCCTCTTTAAGATGTTCAAAGGCCTTCGTTGCTTCTGGAGTCCATGAAAATGCATCTTTCTTCAATAATATTTTTTCAAAATGCCTTCAGTCTTCATTCTTATTTGATGATATCCTAAACGAAGATCTAGCGTGGTGAAGTAAATTAATCCATGCAATTTATCCAATACTTCATCAATGACAGGAATGGAAAATTTATCTTTAGTAGTGAGTTTGTTGAGCTCTCTATAATCCAGATACATGTGCATTGACCCATCTTCTTGTGCATCAATACTACTGGAGCAGAGAAAGAACTTTTACTAGGTTTAATTATACCAACCTCTAGCATTTCTGCAACCATACGTTCAATTTCGCTCTTTTGGGCATAGGGATATCTGTAAGGCCTGATGTTTGGAGGAAAACTTCCTGGAATCAAATGAACAGAATGATCATGATCACGAATAGGTGGGAGGCCTTTAGGAGTCTCCAATACCTTGGAATGATTGTCCAAGACTTTTTAGAGATCTAGAGAAATAGATAATTTTGATGTGGGAACCTCTAGCGAACATAATTGTGCAATTACGCCTCGTTTTTATTTCTTTATAAGATTTGTCAGTCAGTTAGAGCTTATTATCTTTCCCAGTTTCCCTCTGATACCCCTTAATTCATCCTCCTTTCCTTTCAAAGAAAATTTCATGATAAGTTCTTGAAAATTAAAAATTATTGTACCCAAGGATTGTAGCCATTGGACACCTAGTACAACATCAGCACCGCGCATTGGAATAGAAAGCATTGGGCTATTCAATACATATTCTCCCATGGATAGCTTGACATTATGGCACTTTCGAGAGAAATTTATGGTTCCTCCACTTGCATCCATCACTTGACACTCTAGTGCTAGATATAGGAAGCAATTCAATTCCTTAGCTATCTTACAATGAATAAAATTATGGGTATTGCCTGAATCAATCAACACTATTACCTTTTTCTTCTTGATATGTCCTTCTATCTTGAGAGTTTGAGGAGCGGTAATTCTTTCCAATGCTTTACAAGGTATGGTCGGATTCATTTCTTCTTTCTCTTGGGTTGGTTCTTGGTGTATATCCTTTTCTTTTGATGTTTCTTGATCATTTTCTTCCTCCTCTTCATAATCTATGTAAAATAATTTCTTTTCAGCACACTTATGACCTTTAATGTATTTGTTATCACAATTGTAACAAAGCCCTTTTGCTCTTTTTTCTTCCAATTTTTGTGGTGTCAACCTTGTAGGTTGTGGAAGGCTAAGAGAAACAACACTTCCATCTTTATAGTTGTGAGGGGTAGACTTCCTTGTTTCCATAATTTTTCTTTCAATTTTTCTTGCCAACCTGAATGCCTTCTCCAATGAATCATGTTCCCAAAGACGAACCTCATGTTGAATGTTATCCTTTAAAGTTCCTATGAAGACATCAACCATTTTCTTCTTTGGAATATCATTTAACCTTATATTCAATTTTGGGAAGTCCTCAATGTGCTCTTCCATTGAACCCTTTTGTTTGAGATTTATAAATTGGCTAAAGAAGGTATTTCTCTTTGTATCCTCATAATGTGCTATCATTTCCTCTGTGAAAATTGACCACGTGACAAGTGGTTTACAAGAACAAAGCCCTTTATACCATAAAAATTGATTCAGTTCTAAATAATTAGATGCAATACGTACCTTTTGTAACAGTGGTAAACCATGTAGATCAAAATATTTCTCCATCTGTAGTATCCAATTTACCGGATCCTTGCCATCAAACTTCCTCATCTCGCTTTTTCTTGATTTTAGAAGCTCGATCTTGAAACAACTGTAACTCTGTACTTTAGGATCTTTAAGTTTTGAATTTTTGGTCTATAATATCCCTCTGAGTCCTCTTTCTAACTCGGCAAGTCTGATCACAATTGGACTCCTGAAGAAAGATGTATTCCCCATCTCCTGCAATGACCTAGTTATAGACTAGTTCAGTAGAGTGAACTTGTACGACATGCCATGTGTTACTGTTTAAATCTTAGGTTCTGAAAGTTATACAAAAACACAATACAATCCTTCCTCTTTCTATAAATTCTTCCGAAATTTCAATATCATGTTCAGAGAGAAAGCTATGACGATTTTCCCAAGGTCACATGTTTAGGATGTAATTCAGGAGTCTGCAAAAACCCTACATTCCTCAGATCATATGTCCGAACATATAGCAAGACAATATCTAAAATTTGGACCCAAGGTTTAGACTGATTTATTCTCAAATGGATTTTTTTTTAGCTTCTGAAACTTCAAGCGAAAATGTTATAGCAAAAATTCCAGATGACCTATTTTAGATGTGATTCTGGAGCTTGCAAAAACGCTAACTTCCTCAAATCATATCTTCTAACATATAGTGAGATAAGATCTGGAATTCATACTCAATATGCAGTGAGATTTTGACTCAAATGGGTTTTTTTTTTAGCTTCTGAAACGTCACAGAAAACAAGTTATAACGAAACTTCTATGATGACCTGTTTGAAAAAGTGAAACCCTAGAATCCAAAGCTCTCATACCAAATGTTATGAAACCAGCTCACAAAAAGATAAAAAAGATAGATTAACACCTTAGAAATAAGCCTCTTCAAGGGCTAACCTCCTTTACATTACACAAATGAACAATTCTTGGATGATACAAATGACAAGACTTCCTTTCTATATATAGGAGTCTATGGGGTCATAATATAATCAGAGTCGACATAACAATAATAATGTAAGGGCACAATAATAACAATAATGGGATTCTATGGGGAAAAATAATAACAATATGGGGACTACAAGAGCACAACGATATAATAAGGGGGTTTCACTAATAATAATAAGGGGTTACACTAGTAGTATAGGGACCTAACAACAAGCAAGGAAGAGCATGATCAAGCAACTACAATAGGATTCTTTGCAAGTATCGATTTGCATGTGTATTTTCCTTGGTAGATTTTTCATGCACGGTGTTGCATGTGGTTCTTTGTTGTTATGGCATGGATTTTTCCAGGTTTGACAGTGTTTTCATCCTAGCCTTTCAATTTCCGGATAGTCATGGTATTATGGGGTTCTCATGTTTTGGGTGAGCTAGATTGTCGGATGGCTTCGAAGCTGAGTGAGGTGGATCTCTTAATAATAAAACACATGGCCTAGTAAACCTTGAATCAAACTGTGGGTTGCAATAAATCTGAATTTTGTATTTCCTCGATGGGCCTAGGAATCCTTGACCAGTGAATGACGGGATATATGGTAAATCTTAGAGGTGGTTGCGGGCCTTGATTAGGTATAGGAATCCTTGCTAGTGAATGGTGGGATATACAATAAAGCCTAGAGGATTGAGTCTCGATTTAAGGCATAGTGACCTTGATTGGACTACGGATTACTATAAATCCTGAGAGACTAGGAGACAGGAAAATTCCTCACAGTGTGGGTGGAGAAATCTGGTGGCATCCATGCTTGTTTTGGCCTAGTGATCTGGTGGAGATCATGGTAAAGCATGTTAATACATGTTTATTTTGTTGGCCTAATGATCTAGTGTGGATTGCGGTAAAGTCTAGTTTCTATTGATGAGGGTGAGGTGGTTTAGCCTCGAGATGCCCTTGTTGGTTCTTTTGGTTTGAGTCCCACATTCATGCTTGGAATATGGCACAAGGGTGATTGGCTAAAGAGATATTTGGATGAGTCAATCTATGGGTGGGTGGAACGTGGTAGTCCCATACTAGGTTGGCTTTTGCATTCATTAATAATAGGTTCTTTCCCTTGTACCTTATGTGTAAATGTATTGGTTTATGGGTGGATTTTATGGCTAATGTATCCTTGATATTTTTTTTGTTATTATGTTGGTTATTTTGTAAATTGATGATGTATGTCTCTCCTCATATTTTGATTTGTAAATGAATGAAAAATGTATCTATGACCTGATAGATAATAATGCAACTAATGTGATAAGGAAATAATGCCTCATAGCGAATCTGAGATAAGTATGAGATCCCTATGCTTCGATCTGTTGTCTAAACCTCTAATTTACATATTTGTAACATATTTGACGAAATTTTTTTCTTGGCTAGTAGGGTTCCAGTCAAGTACTTGTTCAAGTAATTACATTTGTATCATTATTCGGTTGTTATCTTTCAGTTCATAAAGTGCCATTGAGTTCTTGGTAGTGACCTGGGATTTGGGCCTGAAAGTTGGCACAAATCCTGGAGAAGTAGACATGGGTCTGAGGAGAAAAGTCCCTTGACAGATGCATACCCATGTTGTGCGAGCATCCAGAGCCTCCTAGATGCATTCATTTCCATATCAAGGGAGTGTCTGGGGATTTAATGGTCTAAAATTTGAGTTGATCTTAGGGGTTGGTTACCTAAGTGGTTGAGTTGTCCCTTGGGAGTTTTGTTGTTGATGTGGAAGGTTTATGTGGTGTGTTTCGGTCGATTCCACTTCCTTAAGGTCACCTAGGAGGTTGAATCCCATTGTAGTGGCCTCTCGTCACATATTTACCCTGGTTGGACGGTTACTTGGGTAGATGTGGGATGAGGGTGTTACATTTGTTGTGACAAACTATCCAATGGAATATCCATGATTGTTTATAGATGACATTGGTATTAGAGTAGGTTTGCTGGCCGAACTGGTCAAAAACTGGCAAAGTTTGCCTGAGTGATCTAGATCGGCGGCTGGTCGCACCTTTTTGCAGCTCTGTTTGAGGGCCTTCCCGGAGTCCAAATCAGGTGCAGGATAGCTCGTTGGAAAGGAATGGAAGTCTACTTTCCAACCCAACCAGAACAACAAGTCACAGATATAAATCACAATGTAAACCTCCTCATAGTGGCCTTGAGTAATAAGCTTGGGATATTTGGATAAGATGGAGGTTCAAAAGCAGAGGGAAAATCAGAAGGGGGATTAGGAAGAAACAAAGAACCAACCAAAGAAAGAACATGAAAAAGATCAACCCAATTCAAGTCTCATGAACCAATCACAATCCTTGTTTAAAATGAAAGTGAAGGTTGATATCAAGTCATACCACTTTAAGATTGACACTTTGAAGTTTAATCATTGGTTACACAAGTAGAAGTATATTTCAGCGTTCATTAAATTGAGGAAGGACATAAGATCGCATTTATACATTTGAAAGTAGAGGGCCATGCACTGACTTGGTGGGAAAGCCACCATTGACTAAGTGGAAGGACTTCAAACCCCTCATTAAGTCATAATTTTACCCTATTGGGTACGTAAAGGGCCAATGGATCCGATGGCACTACTTCAGGCAAAATTCAGGGCAAAGTGTGCAAGAGTAAACCGTAGAGTTCATACAGATGTCCATAATGTTGGGTATTTCCCCAAAGAACCCATATGTATGCCTCAATTATTTGGGGGGTTTTCACTGCCATCTATGGGAGCAAGTGATGTTGTTCAAGCCCAAATCAATGGATGAGGCTTGTGTGCAAGCATAGTACTTAGAGAACATAGGCCTGAAGAGAGCATAATCAAGTGGATCAAAGTAGAAGGAGAAACATGATGCTTCTAAGGAGGGGAAAAAGAAGAAAAAAAGGGGAAAAGATAAAAAGATAGTAGCCACAACACATCAGTGCAAAGATCCCAACAACCACTGCAATAATGATGACCACACAGAAGAGAAGTGTTGGAAGTTGCATCCATAGTTAAACCTGGAGAAAAAGAAGAAAGACAAATTATAAGAAGAAGAATCTCATAGCCACGTATTTGAGCAACCAAGTTGAAAGCATCTCAGACGTGAATGACAAAATATTCTTATGTCATTGCAAAAGGCAGTGAATCTGATTAGCCTTTAGCAATAGGAAGAGAAAGAAATGACCAAACTCTTCCATATAAAGATACAGGTCAAGAAGACGAGGATTAATACTTTGTTTGACTCTTGAAAACGAATGTCATTGCAGCAAAGTTGGTTAAGAAGTTGGGGTTGGATGTTCAAGATAATCCAAACCCATATCCACTGAGATGGGTAAATAAGGATGCAGAGCTAAAGGTAACAAAACAGTGAAAAATTAGACTTGTCATTAGTGTTTATTTTATTGGTGAAGTAGAACTAGATTTGGTTCCCCTTGATGTATGCAGAGTCATGTTTGGAAGTCCCTACATATACATGCGAGATGCAATATTCATTCGGAGAGCCAACCAGTACGGACCCATAAAGAATGGAAAATCATTCATCATCAATGCACACAAAGGAAAGTCAAAAACTTCTATGGTAAGTGCCAACCAAGCCAATAAATTGATCATTTTCAGCGAGATGTTTTATTATTTTTAAGAGAAATTTAGTTTGTAGAAGAGTCAGTAAGAGGCAAGGCATCCTTGGAGGAGTGTACTAAGAAATAGAAACAACAACTGGAGGAGAAGTTACAAGCCTACAAGGATGTGTTCTGAGATCCTAAAGGGTCACCACCTAAGAGGGAAGTGGAGCATGAGATCCAGCTAACATCGAATTCCCAATTGTCAAACAATGGGTTGTATAGGAAGTCTTTTATAGAAGCAAGTGTGATGAAAAAATAGTTGTAGCAGCTAATGGAACAGGGTGTCATTCAACTAAGTACATCACCATGTGGGTCACCCATCATCATTGTGTCAAAGAAGGATGGGACTTGGCGGATGTGTTTAGATTACAAGGCATTGAACAAAATCACGCTCAAGAATAGATACCCCTGCCCAAGATAGATGATCTGATGGATCATCTGTAGCAAGAAACTTACTTCACCAAGCTGGACTTGAAGTATGGATATCACTGGGTTCGAGTCAAAGAAGAAGATACCTAGAAAACCGGCTTCAAAACTAGTTAAGGTTTGTATGAGTGGTTATTCATGCCATTTGGACTATGTAACACACCAGTTATGTTTATGAGATTAATGAACGATGTATTATGCCCTTTTATAGATTCATTTGTTATTGTCTATCCAGATGATATACTGGTATACAGTGCTACCTGGGAAGAGAACATATCATATTTAACGCAGGTGTTGGAGACATTAAAGAAACACCAGCTACTAGGAAATCTCACGAAGTGTGAGTTTGCATGGCAGTATTTGGTGTATCTAGAGCATGTGATAGGTGGAGGAGAGTTGAAGATATATCATGCTAAGATGGAGGCCATCATGTAATGGTTGGTGCCTACTAATGTTTCTGAGGTAAAAAAATTCATTGGGTCAGTACAGAACCTAAGGAAATGCATAACCTCATTTTTAGTGGTAGAAGTACTGCTCCATTCCATAAAATCAAGTGGAAAGAGTTTCCAATGGGGAAAGAGGCAGACAAGGGATTTTGAGGAGCTAAAGAAGAAGATCAGTCAAGCATCAGTTTAGGCATTACCAAACTTGTAGTGGCCCTTTGAAGTTGGCACAGACACAAGTGGGTAGGTTATGGGAGTTGTCTTGATGCAAGGAGGAAGGCGTGTATGTTACCATTCTAAAGTATTTCATGGGTCAGTTCTTAATTACCCTACCTACAACAAGGAAGCACTATCTGATGGGAATGGAGATAGTAATCCACACATATCACTAGCCACTACAGTACTTGTAGGCCCAAAGTAATCTACAACAAATGGGGCATTGCAAGTGGATGGGGTTTTACAGCAGTTTCATTTGGTGATCAAGTACAAGAAGGGTAATAGAAACAATTTGGTCGACATGCTTTCAAGGCCACCCACACTAAATATCACAGCTTTGGGGACTCTTATGCACATGGATCCATTCACCCATGATGCATATAGAGAGGAATATTCAAAATATGAGGAATTTAAGGAGGTTTATCTGTAGTTGCAAAGTTAGAGTCGTGTACGATGGTGACAACACCACTAACTACCATCTCCAAGATGGGTTACTCTATAGGATGGATAAGCTATGTGTTCCTAAATGTATGTGATATCAGCTTATTAGAGAGATCCACACCTCCAAGGTTGCAAGGCACTTTGGTGTAGGAAAGACCATGGCCAACTTGCAGAGGTATGTGTATTTTCCAAAGATGCAAGAGTAGGTAGCTAGGTTCACAAGAGGATGCATGCTTTGTTATACCAACAAGCCTAGAAATAGGAAATAGGAAATAGGGTCTATATCATCCCTTACTTGTCACCACTCATCCTTGGGAAAGTAATTCCATGGATGTTTTGGGAGGTTTACCAACAACCAGGAAGGGACATGGCTAAATGTTCGTGGTAGTTGACAAGTTTAGCAAGATGTGCATTGTGATGCCCTGTAAAAAAACCATCAGTGGGCACGAAGCATCAAACTTGTTCTTTGGATAGGTCTAGGTGCACTTTGGGATACCAAGGATCATCGTTTCAACCAGGGATATGATATTTCTCAGTGCATTATGGACTACATTATGGGAGAAGATGGACACGAAGTTGAAGATATCTACACCATTCCATCCACATACAGAAGTAGTCATTAGGAATTTGTCGCAGCTTATAAGGGGATACAACTAGAAGCATCTGAAAATCTGTGATGAAAATCAGGTATATATAGAACATTCTTACAACCAAGCAGTCCACACTTGTAACAGAAAGTCCCCATTTCAAACATGCTTTGAATATTTACCACCTTCACCTTTGGATATTGCATATGGGTAGCAAGGATGAGTGAGCGAATATCTTATAGGAGACACCTCGAGGGATGAAATTTTTTTAGATAAGATCAAGAAAATAAATCTACAGGTACAAGAGACATTGCATAAGTCATAGCATAAATATAAGGTCGGGCATGATCAACATAGAACATAGAAATCATTTAAGGTGTGAGACAAAGTATGGCTACAGTTGAACAAGGAGAGGTTACAGGAGCCTAGGAAGAAAATCAAGGCTCTGAGCTATGGTCCCTTTGATATATTGGAAAAGGTGGGTGATAATGTCCATCAATTTAGTTTACCACCATATAAGTGCATTTACTCAGTTGTCAATGTCGATAATTTGAAACCTTGCTAGTATTCTATGCTAGATCAAGAGGAGGAACATATCCTAACTTCTGTGGAGGATTTGGCACTAGATTCTTAGGCAAAGTTGAGAGAAAATACATTTTTACAGAAGAGGTTCGGAACTACAAGGCAGGGGCAGCATGACCTTTGGAAAATTGGGTTGAAAGGAAAACTTCTGTAGAAGTTAATATGTAGATTCAATATTGCTCATGAAATTTACTAAATCACAAGACTTGAAGCGACTCTACTCATCTATGGAAGTTAATTCTCCATCTAAACTAAGAATCATAGACATGTAAAAGGAAACATCACACATGCACAGATATTTATCTAGGGAAAAGCAACTACTCAAAACCCATTATTATATGTATTGCATTAGTAAGAGAATAGAGAATAAATACAATGCTTTCTCAAGCCTGAGCACACCCTGCAAGTGTATAGTCTATCCCTCTACCTGACTGAATTAACCCAACCCAACACTTAGCTAATTTCAAGTCTTCCTAAGCTCTTATTTTCTTGTGTTGTTCCCTTGGGATTGTCCCTATTTTTTAGGAATTTCACACCAAGGAATTGCGCAATAGCCTTAGGTCAATCTCTGACTGCATGCACCACTTATACACATGGGAATATACTACAACTGATAGTACACTACCTTGGAATCTCCATCTCAATTTAGTAACTCAAATTCTCTGCATGCAACAATTATTTTTGGTTGATTGACCAGTTAACTGGTTGATCACTAAGTGTGGTTGAAGTTCCACTTCCATAACTTGACCTCCATTAGTTCTTCTGCCACTTAGAACTAGTTAAATTGATGCAGGTGTGATGCTTTGATTTATATTCATGCTCTAGTAACGTATAGGAGTGGGTCCTGCCATGCTTGATGTCAGCGGCATGCTCACGAATCCTTTGATTAATCGAGCAACTAGTCTCACCAATGTAGGGAGTGCTAAAAGAGCATGGGGTAACATAAACACCCTTCATATTCTTTGGGTCCACTAGATCTTTTACAGATCCAAGGGAGCTCTAGATGGTATTAAAGGCATAAAGGTTGAAGCCGCCTTATGCTTCCTTAGGATCTTTGCAATTTTGTCAGTGGTCCCTTGGATAAAAGGAAGATGAACACTAGAAAATTGATCCTTGGTATCTTTCTTAGCCCTAGGGCCTTTTTCAACTTTAAGGAAAGCCTTAATACATTGGTGTCTACTATACCCATTATTAAAGAAAACACTTAGGAGATGAGTTTTATGTTCATTGAGATGGTTGTCATCAGAAACTCTTAAATATCTAGTCGCTAAGGTGTTGAGAACGCCAAGATTTTGAGCTATGAAATTATGACAATTAGCATGAATATATTGTTCCCTATGAGTTTTCTTACGAAATACACGATGAGAAAAAGAATTGTGTCTCATGATTTTAGATCAAATTTCTTGACCAATTGCAATTCTATCAAATTTCTACATGGTATCAGAATGGGATTCACATTAGAACAACAATTTCGAATTTGTTCCTCAGGAGGTTCAATTTGCATCTTCAATGTAGCAAGATTTTCTTAGAGTTGGGAGAGTGGTCTTTAATGGACTAAGATTTTAATATGCCTTGGAATTCAGCTTGAACTTCATAGACTGGAAGGATCATGTGGAGGTAGTGATTGATGACAATGGATTGTTGGATTATGTTAAGACATACATTCCAAAACCAGGATCAACTGATTCTAAGAACCTAGACCAATGGAAGAAAGATGTGTCCAAGGTGAGGATAATCATCTTGAAGGGAGTGAGAGACCACATTGTCTCAAATCTCCATGGAAAATATATACCATTTTCCTTGTGGAAGGCATTGATTAAGCTATCCAAAAATAGAAGCGACCATAAAAACTTTTCCCTGAAAGATAAAATTTGAAACATTAAGATACAGAAAAATGATACTATTCCTCAGTATCTCACGAGATTTACACAAGTTCGGGATGAGCTTGGAAGGGTTTTTGTGAATGTTGCAAAATATGACCTGATAAGCCTAGCTTTTCTAGGGCTTCCAAAATCCTAGCATAGCTACCAAGCCTCTGCGAATGGAAGGGAAAAATTATCAAATTAGGAATGCCTATAGTCTAATTTGGTACAAGAAAAAATCAGGAGAAATTCCAGAGATAGAGGTTCATCCAAGGGAGAGGATGAAGATAATTTTGCATTGGATGGGATGGGAAATAAGGGAAAAGGGAAGAAATCTCAAACCAAACTAAACTCCAGCTATGGGGGGAAGAAGAAAGACTTGTCCAAAATAAAATGCTTCAATTGTCATGAATTCAGGCACTGTGCTACAAAGTGTCCACACAAAAAGTTTAACAAGAAGAAATCATGAGGAGTAGCAAGTGAAGCATTGGCTTCACATTTCAAGTTAGACTTCACCCTGATCGCATGCATGGCCATCATTATCATGAGGAGTGTGTGGCACTTGGACTCAGATGCCTCATTCCACATGACAGACTATAGATATTTTTATAGTGACTTGGAGGAGAAAGATCTCCAAATGCATATTGAGCTTCGGGACGATGGAATGTACAGTGCTATTGGTATTGGTATAGTAACCTTTAATATGGAATTGGGATCCCCTCTTTGCCTCAAAGATGTCATGTTTGTACGAGACTTGAAGAAGAACCTCATCCTTGTAGCAGTTTTGAAAGATTATGGCTACGAATTTATTTTCAATAAAGGGAAAGCCTTTCTGAGACACATAGCTACTAGGAATGCGAAGAAGATCAGGGTTTTGTGTGAAGAACTTGTACAAACTAGATTTTTAATATTGTGTTTTATTAAACCAAAAGGCAGAGAAAGTGCAGAGTTGAGATGTTTGTGAACTATGGGACAGAAGGCTTGGTCATTTACACCATGGTATAGTTAAAATTATGCAGCAAATAACCACTGGTCTCTGTAAAGGATCACTTGAGCAGTAGGATGTATGCAAGGTTTGTACCTTGGGGAAGTATGAAAAACCCACATTCCATGATCGAGACAGCAAAGAAAATGCAGTCTCGAAGAGAGTCCACTCTAATGTTTGTGGACCCTTCTCGACAACCTCCACAGCTAGACGTAAATTCTATGTTATTTTTATTGATTATTTCTCAAGAAAATGTTGGATCTTCTTCATGCGGAAAAAGGATGATACATTCTCAAAATTTGTATAATTTAAGGCACTAGTTGAGAAAGAGACAGAAAAGAAGATGAAAACTCTCAGAAGTGACAATGGAGGTGAGTATGTTTTGAATGACTTCAATGACTTTTGGCTAAAGAAGGAATTCAAGGATAAATTACATCTCCCTACAACCCACATCGGAATGGGGTAGCTAAGAGAAATAACCAGAACATTGTAGGAGTTGCGAGAGTTATCCTACATGACCAAGGCATGCCATTGCATTTGTGGGTAAAGGCATGTAACACAGCAGTGTACTTGCAGAACCATAGTCCTCATCGGATTCTTAGTATGATTACACCAAAAGAGGACTTGTCGGGGAGAAATTCAGATGTGTCTCATTTCAAAAAATTTGGAGCCTCTATTTACTGCCATGTCTCAAAATATGCAAGGAATAAACTTGGGTCAATAGCAGAGTTGGGAGTTTTTGTTGGTTACACCAAAACTCCACACAATTACTAGGTGTACTTACCTTCCCTCAGAATGATAGTTGTGTGAAGGGATGTAAATTTTGATGAGGAGAAATCAATGAGATGGTCTCTTGAGAGGGAGTTTCAAATCCTGCTGGAAGAGGTCCTTTTAGCTCCAAAGGAGGAACCTCAGAAAGTTGTGGAGTAGCCACAAATGGAGGAGCATAGAGGAGGCAGAGTGGATAGATCCACTCAAGAAGAACCATCTAGAAGGTACAAAAGGAACCAGTGAAGCTAAAATATTGGTGAAGGATGTGAGGGAGAATGTGGGAACTCCTTCAAATTTGTGAAGGAAAAGGAGGTCACTTGAGAGGTACACTGGCTACATGGCTCTAATAACTGAGCTTGTAAAGATTGAGCCATCCTCTTTTGAGAAAGAAATTAAGAGAATAGTTTGGGTTGATGCAATGGTGGAAGAATATGAAACCATCATAAAGAATAGTGTTTTGGAATTGGTCCTAAGACTGACAAAAAAATTAGTTGTGGGTTCGAAATGGATCTTCAAAGTTAAGCATGTAGTAGACGAAAGCATAGAGAAGTATAAGGTTAGATTTGTGGCCAGGTGATTCTCTCAAGTTGATGGAATTGAATATGAGGAAAACGTTTTCTCCCATAGCAAGGTATTCATCCATTAGATCAATTTTCTCACTGGTTGCGCAAATGGGGTGGAAGATCCACCAGATGGATGTAAAAAACATCATTTCTCAATGGTGTTGTTGAGGAGGAAGTGTACATAGGGCAACCAGAAGGTTTTGAGAAATTTGATTGGGAGTCTCATGTGTGAAAACTCAAGATAGCATTGTACAGTCTCAAACAAGCACCTCAAACTTGGTACACTCGGATTGATAGTTATCTCATTGGATTGGGCCTCACCAAAAGTGAACCTCTACCATATTTTGGTAGAAGGTAAATTGCTTATCATTATTTTATATGTTGATGATTTAATATGTAAAGGTGATGAGAAACTAATCAGCTCTTGCAAGGAGGACCTTGCAAGGGAATTTGAGATGAAATACATCTGTCTCATGCACTACTTGCTCGGGTTGGAGGTATGGCAAGGTAATGGGGAATTATTGTTGTCTCAAGGCAACTATGTCGCCGAGATATTGCAAATATTTTTCATGGAGAGTTGTAAGCCCATGGAGACACCTATAGTGACCAACTGGAGGAAGGAGAATGCCACTTTAGGTGAACAGGTTGATGCTACCATTTACTGGCAACTAGTGGGTTCACTGATGCATCTTGTGAAAACACGACCAAATATGTGTTATGAAGTCAACCAGCTGAGTCAAGTTATGGTTGGGCTGACTAAATTGTGTTGGAAGGAAGCAAAGCAAAGATTAGTAGAGTAGAATTGTGTCTCATGATTTTAGATTAAATTTCTTGAGCGGTTGATATTTTATCAAATTTCTATAGTTTCGGAGCAACATGGACCTTGAAATTGTTTCAGGAAAGGCCTAGAGGAAAATGGCTTCCCTTAATATTTCAAAAGTAAAGATACCACTTCATGTTCACAATTCGTAATAAATAGTGGTTGGAAGAGGTATTTTTCATGGCATTCCTCCAAATGTAAGAAATTTTCCTACTCTTGAAGAAGTATCTACTTCAAAGGTTAATTATGAGATTTCCCAATTAAATAAAATGATGAAGCACATGTAGAATTACATACTTAAACTAAAGAAATTTGATGGATAGAAACCACAAGAATAGAAAAACATCAAATCATCTATTTATGGTCTAGGGAATCAATTTTTTTGGCAATATACAACCAATGGGACTTAGACCCCCAAGATATTAGAATACAAGTTCCCTTGCCATAGATGATCAAGAATTTGAAGAAGTAGATCCTTCTCAGGCACTTGAATATCCCACTCAAGAGAATGCCTTTATTCTCTAATCATTGGAAATGGGATATAATCCAATATTATCTTTACAATAAGAATAACCTCCACAAGAAGATGAAGAATTTGTGCAACAAGAGAACATAATTCAAACAAGAGAAAAACTAAATAAATAAAATGGTAAATCTATAATAGGCCATCATGTTAAAGATCAAAGGGAAACAACATTCCAAAGGAACATGCCTCAAGACAATACCCTTCCATCTCAAGAAAAAACTCTAGATGACATGAGGATGACTTACAATATAATGGATGACTTGTATTCCTTTCCCTTTTCAGAAGTTGTCATAGTTCCTCAACAAAGAGAAATTCTTATCAAAGATCTCAAAATTGAAGAATCGTCCAATATGAGAATAGAATTTTTTATTATTAATCATCCACAAGTTAATCCTCTAGTCCAAACCAAGTTATGTGGGAAGGCCCCTCCTTTTTATATATCACTTGAGACTCCAAAATTCATACTACATAATTGTTTGATTGATAGAAATGCTACCAATAACATTATTTCACTTCATATTGTGAATGCAATAGGATTGTATTGCACCAGGCACTATGAAATAGGAGAAAGCATATTTGTAGTAGACTCAAGGAAGGTACCTTCTTATGGGGATATTAAGGAATTTGGTGCAACAACAATTATCCCCTCATATTACAATTATATTTGCAATAGTGGTGGTTTATTTACCTATTGCATGTGGATTGGTTCTAAGAAGGGAATGGAGCATCCCTCTTGGGGGATATTTATGAACAATGGAAGTTGCATGATGCTTCCAAACAAAGATTTCTGATTAACAAGAACCCAAGAATATTGTATTCTTTGAAAAGAAACAAATTAATGTTATGGTTGAATATATTGTCACAGGTCTGGGAAATTATGCCATTCTTAATAATGTAGATATTTTACAAAATAGTAATTAGAATTCATTTTCGAGTACTTGGAAGATGTTCATTGATGGTGTTGCATCCAACATTGGATTAGGAGAAAGAGTAATTCTAGAAATGCCACAAAGTGAACATTTTCCAAGTGCCATTTATTTGCAATTTTTTTGTACAAATAGTGAAGTGGAATATGAAGAATTAGGTCAATTTCTATCATTAGTCCATCAAAAGGGAATTAGAAATATTTTAGTTATGGGAGACTTTGAATTAATTATCAATCAGGTTAGCAAGAAGTATAATACCAAAAAGGATATGTTGAAATTTTATGTGAAAAGAGTTTG
The DNA here is from genome assembly GCA_000404065.3 of Pinus taeda. Taxonomy (NCBI): domain Eukaryota; kingdom Viridiplantae; phylum Streptophyta; class Pinopsida; order Pinales; family Pinaceae; genus Pinus; species Pinus taeda. Next base: position 67,996 of record APFE031581341.1, read on the forward strand.
GAATTTGATCGACAAATTTGAGTCATTGAAATATCATTTATCCCAAGGGATCAAATCATACGGTTGATTATTTAGCTATTTCTACCTAACTTTTTGACCCAACTAAACATATAATTCCTTTCAAGTCAATTTTTTTGTTTCAACTATCTATTCCTAATAATCAAGCATATTGGCAGTTTTTTTACAATCAATAACATATTCTTCAATTTCTTGTTGATCATCATGATGAGGAGAATAAGAAAAACACCATTGCTAATAAAATTCCAATATCACTTGAATCACTCTTCAATCAAAATGACCAAATACAAAGGTCTCATCTTACTAAAGAATTACATGTTAAAGGAGTTTACGAGACTAAAAAGATAAATATCACAAATCCAAAAGTACCATATGGTTAAATCTTGAAGTTGATTGCTCACAGAGTGAAACTAGTCATTATTCAGTCTTACTCAACAAAACCCAAGATGTTTTTTCATGGATTTACCAAGACTTGAAGGAATATGACAAGCAGATAATTCAGCATGTGATTATACTAAAAGAAAATGATAATCTAGTCAAACAGAAACCAAGGATAATCAAAACAAAAGTTAAGCCTTTGGTTAAATTAGAAATTGAAAAAATGGAAAAGGTTGGAATCATCTTCTAGAAATGACATTCTTAATGGATTTTGAACCCAGTAATAGTTCGAATGAAGCCTATGGAGAAATAAGGCTTTCTATTCATTCTGTTAACCTCAATAAGGCCTCACTTAAGTACAACTACCCAATCCCTAACATGGAAAGATTGCTACAATCAATTACTAGATTAGTAGTGTTGTCTATGTTAGATGGATTTTTTGGATACAATAAAATATTAGTTGTCAAAGATGATAGGCATAAAAAGACATTTATCACACCATTGGGAACATAAGCCTATGGATTTAAGAATGTTGGTGCAAAATTATAGAGAATTGTGGACTATGCATTTTCAAATTTGATTGGAAATATTATAGCATGTTATCAAGATGATTTAACAAATTATTTGAAGTTGAGAACCTCTCATAGGGAACATTTACAACAAGTCCTTCAAGGATGTAGACAATACATGATATCACTTAATCCTAGGAAATGTGTGTTAGTTGTATCATAAGGGAAACTCCTAGGCCACATTCTAAGCTAAAAAGGGATATACATTGATCTCGAGAGAATTGGAGAAATAGCAAAGTTAAAGGTCGCCACCATTCCCAAAGGATTATACTCATTCTTTGGAAAGATTAATTTTTTCAAAAGATTTGTATAGATTATGCCTCTATTGTCAAACCTATCAACGATTAAAAAATTATGTTTCTAGATGATACCTCTAGGGTTTTAAAGTCTAGGTTTTCAGTCGTTGCAGAGCCAAAATTGTCTCTTATGATTAACATTCAAAAAGGAATATCCAAGGTATGGTTAGTCTTAATAAAGGAAAAACTAATTATATAGAATTTCATGTATTTTGAAGGGCTAGATCAAAATCTTCTAAGTGTCTATGAAATGTGTGATCAAGATTACAACTTCACATTCCATTCTAAAGGATGTGAGATAAGGAAATAAGGTTCAAGAAAATTAGTGGCAAATGAAAATAGAACCCCGAGCAATTTATATGTCCACAATGAAGTCAAAGGATAAAAATTATGTATGGGACAAGTAGATGAAATTTGATTATGGCATACAAGGATGGATCATATAAACTTTGACACACTGGTAAACTGAGCAAGACACAAGTAGTAAGAGATATGCCAAACATCTCAAAATCTATGGACACTATTTGCAATCCATGTCAACATGGGATGCAAGCGAGAGTTGGTTTCAAAATAGCATACTCAACATTAAACCCATTGGAACTTGTACACAATGGCAACTACATGCTAGAAAGAACACAAAATTTAAAATTTGAGAGTTATTTTATGCTACTTATTGATGATTACACAAGAATGACATGGTTTACATTTCTTAAAGAAAAATCTAAAGCATTTGATAGGTTTGATAAGCTTGTTTGAAAATTATGCTAATTTAAAAATCAAGTGCTTATGATTAAATAGAGGAGGTAAGTTTAACTCTAATGAATTTGATTAATTTTGTGAGAATCATGGAAACAAGAGACTTTTTTCAGCAGCAAGGACTCCATAGCAAAATGGAGTTATAGAAAGGAATAACATAATTGTACAAGAAATGGTTGAAACAGTGTTGAACGAAGTCAAACTACTAGATTCCCTTTGGGGAGAAGCAATCAACACATTATGAATTATGGAAAGGTATACTAGCTACAGCCAAATACTTCAAAAAATATGGGAGCAAGTGATATATAAGGATGAAGATATATAATTTAGGAAAGTTTTATGCTAGAATAGATGAAGGTATCTTTGTTGGCTATGCATATGGAGGCAAGGCCTACAAATGTTATAATAATAAAAAATTCATAAGATGGTGGAAAGTATTGATGTAAGACTGGAAGAAGAAATACCTCAAAAATAAAATTCACGAATAAATGAATGTGATTGTCACCAAAGGGTTCTTCAAAAACAAGTTCAAGGAAGATGGAAAAGTAGTAATAAATAAATCAATATTGGTTTGTGATGATATGCTCAATTTGAAAGTATTGACATTGAAGAAACCTTTGTTGTAGTTGCAAGTATAGAATCAATTATAATTCCTTTGGAATTTGCATGTTTTAAAAGCTTCACATTCTAACAAATGGATGTCAAGTGAGTCTTTCTAAATGGAAATCTAGAAGAAGTACGTATTGAACATCTAGAAGTATTTCAATTGTCAGAAAACAAAGGTCATGTATGAATACTAAAGAAATCACTCTATGGACTAAAGCAAGCTTCCAAAGCTTGGTATTCAACGCTTGTCAAATACTTTCAACAACAAGGTTTCAAAAGGAGGATAATTTAGGCAAGATTGATTCTATAATAGACGAAGGTATTTTTCTGGGTTATGCATCTATAACCAAGGCCTACAAATTATAATACACAATACTATGCAAGGTTATTGTAACGCTCCCCCACACCCCTTGTAGTTTCTAGGCTGAATGGGAGGTGTTGCTTTTAATAAACCCAACTTCCATGGTCTCATTATGGTAATGGGGCTACAAAATTTATCCTTCACCAATGTTAGTGTAATTAAATTTAGACCATGTTATTGCATGTATCTCATATGAATATTTCTAGTGATATAAAACTTATCCCAATCCAATGTCCAGATCAAGAGTTATGCCCATTTAAAGGTTACCCAATTAACCCTTACCACATCAGCAAGGCACTACCACATTGAAACCACATGTGGCCCTGCCATGTCACCCACGTTACCACTATGGTGTCCATGTTACCATGCTTAAGCACTCATTAGGTTTCCACCTCATCCAACACGTTGTTCCCATAGAAACTAAACCCTTTGTGTAATGTGAAGAAAGCATTTATATCCAGTTACAAGGGATATTCCGGTGCACAAGTTTTTGCACTTGGAAACCCTCCCAAACCCCCATATCCACACATCTCAATTCCATTCTACTGCACTTATCCGGGAATAGCCGACATCTAGCACTTCCACGAAATGCACCAACACAAAAGTCTCATATGTCTAGATTCCCATATACATCCAACTCCAATACTTGAACACCTCGATGGGCCCCACCTCAGATACCACCCTTTCATGCAATATATTCGGATCCTTTTACATCAGGTGTTGCACTATATCCAAAAGTATCGGATTTCTAAATCCCCAAATTTATTTCCACCATCCTTGGTATTTTTTTATCACCTAAAGTATATCCAACCCAAATACTCATGGATACAAGGCTACTTCTCACCTATTTAACTCAAAATGATTGAAGGTTTTTCATTAAGAAATTTAGGGGAATGGTTAAGGTTCTCCTAAGATCCTTTCCTTTCCCAAAACATCTACATTCTCGAGAGTGAATTCTCATATCAAGCACATCCAATCCAAGTGCTAACCAATGTCAGAATACATTAACGAATAATTGAATCCATCGATTAACAGGCACTATAACAAGCCCGTCCATGACTAAAACACTTTATGATTTCCTCTATGATAACACCAAACCTTTCTATGGAATTGGTTTGAGAACATCACCATCAAATCCCCTGATGTATCGTGGGAATCTGTTAATTAAGCAAAAATGGTGAATCCTTAAGCACTTGATAAGAAAATGATAAGAATCTTGGGTTTTATTCTAAATGGGGAATTAGCATAGCATTACTGATCCGGATTTAAACAGGAACGCAACAAATTACAGAGATAACCATATACACAAATATGCAGCGGAAATAATACTTCATTTCATTAATGGAAAATATTGAAATATGCTTAC
>APFE031581341.1:79285-118079 GCA_000404065.3 Pinus taeda
AAAAACTGCTAAAAATAGTAAGTTGTGCTACAATTAAGGAAACTGAAAATGCTGAGAAAGAAAATGGTGGGGGTCCAAGTGGACTTGGCAGGTGGCCACCAATATCCACCTGGATCAATTACTAATCTACTCCATTTTAGATCAAGTTGGTATCGGAGCACTAATTTTTGCTTACTAAATTTGCTTTGTGAAAGAAGGATTTTATTTTTTGCTAGTTTTGTGTCATTCTAACAAGGTTAAAACTTGTAAGAGGTGAAGGAAAGCTGGTTAGAAGCCCTGAAGTTGGGTCAAGGGGAAGAAGAGCAAGGTTGCCACAATCTCCAACTCCAGTTTAGCCTCAAGTTGTAGTTGAGACTCCAAAGATCATGGCTAATGAAGGAGAACCTACAAACATGACAGAAGATGAGAAGACCTTCAAAAAGGCTTTCTTTGATATGACAGAGATGGTGAAGGTCCTCTATGAAGAGAGGAATAGTAGGTTGCAAGGAGAAAGTTCCAAACCTCCCAAAGGAGAAGACTCTTCAAGAGGAGGTAATGGAAAATGAGGTAATAGGAATGGAGACAAACCTCCACCCTCTCCACCATCTTCTTCATATTCTTCCTCATAAGCATCTCCACACTCTTCCACTAATACAACCCTTACTCATACTCGTCGTCATTCTTAAAAAGGAAATAGAAAATCACCTCTACTTAAACTAGATTTAAATTCAAGTTGCCCATGTATAATGGTGAAGTGAATGCAGATAAGATTGATAATTGGATTCGTCAGTTAGAGGTGTATTGTAGAATTCATAACCTTCAAGAGGATGATATCAAAATTTAGTTTGCTTCATTGAGAATGGAGGATGCCACACTCATTTGGTGGGAAGCAAGGACTCAAGACGAGATCAAAAAACATGGTAAGATCTCTATTACTTGGTCTAATTTCATTGCTGCTATAAAAAGTCAATTCTACCCTTTAGCTCATATGCAAAAAGCTATCATGAATTGGAAAATTTTCAGATAGATAAAAGGTCAAAATGTGCAAGAGTATACTCAGGAGTTTAGAAGAAGAGCTCTTATGCTAGGAGTAGACTTGCAGTCACAAGATACTTTGTTGAAATACATAGGAGGTTTGCATAGCTATCTTCGACACACCATTCTTATGTTTAATCCCACGAATCTTGATGAGGTATGTGTTCAAGCTACACACCTCGAAGCAAGAGGGAAAAATGAACAAGAGAAGGTAGGAAGAATCCATTCCAGAGTGGTGAAAATGGAAAGAAATCTAAAGGAAAGCAGAAGAAAAATGCTTATGTTAAAAAAGAAGGGGAGAAACCCTTGTGCAAGAATTGTTCCAAAGAGGGCCATGATGAAGCGCATTGTTGGAAGCTTCATCCTGAATTAAGACCAAAGAAACTTAACAATAAAGGGAAACAGAAGAAAAATGTTGTTGTACAACAAACTTGGGTTCCAACTCAAGTGATGAACCAAAGGTTGCAACACCAGTCACTAAAGGAAAATCTGTAGGAAAAACAAGCAAAGAGGAAGTTGTGGCAAGCACCAGCACAGCAAATAACTCCAACAGTGCTTTAAATGAAGAAAACAGAATTTAGTTGTTCCATATCATAGTTATTTCCAAACACACCAAGATTGATACGTTGTTTGATAGTGGATCCCAGGAAAATTTAATCTCTACAAACTTGGTCAAGAAGTTGAATCTGGAAATGGGTCTAATCATAAACCGTATCTATTGGGTTGGATAACCAAGGATGCAAATATTCAAGTCACAAGGAAATGCATTTTCAGGTTTGCTATTACTGCCAATTTCATTGATGAAGTCGAATTAAATGTAGTGTCGCTGGATATTTTTGGAATTGTGTTGGGAATTCCATATCTGTTTGACCGAAAATCCGTTTTCCGTAGATTTGAGAAAAAAATGTCATTTTTTCAAATATGGAGTGGAGTATAATGTGAGAGCCCATCGTAGAAAGCTTAATCTTTCTTTAGCAAGCGCAGGGAAAATGAAGTGACTGGTCAATTCCAGCAAGAATATCATGCTCCTTATGATCAAGCAAAAGAATGACACGGAGCGTGAATCCTTTGCAAGTTGTGATGTGAAGCTAAAAGTCGAATTGGTTGATGAGGTCAATCAATATGGAGATGTGTTTCAAGAACCAAAGGGATTGCCACCAAAAAGAGAAATTTAGCACGAAATTTAGCTACAGCAAGATTGTCCACTCTCAAATATCGATATGTATCAAATGTCAATTCTAGAAAGTTTAGAAATTAAGAAACAAGTCCAAGAATTGTTAGATAAATGCGCAATTCGTCCCTCTACTTTGCCATGTGGTTCACCAATTTTTTTGGTACCCAAGAAAGATGGAACCTCGCGCATGTGTAGACTATCAAGCTTTGAATAAAATTACCATAAAGAATCAATACCCACTACCCAGAATAGATGATTTGTTAAATCAGTTGAACAATGCAAAATATTTCACTAAATTAGACTTGAGAAGTGGATATCATCAAGTTAGAATAACTAAGGAGGATCTTTGGAAGAGTTCTTTTAAAACCAAACAGGGATATTTGAGTGGTTGGTTATGCCTTTCGGTCTTTGCAACGCTCCAGCTACATTCATGAGAGTTATGAATGATGTTTTAAGATCCTTTCTTGATGAGTTTGTAATTGTCTATTTAAATGATATTTTGATATTCAGCAAATCACTAGAAGAGCATGTCAACCATGTGAGGAAAGTGTTGGATGTCTTAAAAAAAGAATAGTTATTTCTGAAGATTTCTAAATGTGAATTCAGGAAAACTTCCTTAGTGTATTTGGGCCACATAGTTGGAGGAGGTGAGCTGAAGATTGACCCCTCTAAAGTTTCAATCATTGTGAATTGGACAATATCCAAATCAGTCATAGAAGTAAGGAGTTTTTTGGGAGTAGCACAGTACTGGAGTAAGTTCATTGCCAATTTCTCTTCCATAACATCTCCACTACATGCTTTTACCAGCGTGAAGGTTGCCTTCCAATGGCGAGGAAAACAACAAAAATCATTCGATGCTTTAAAACAAAAGATCAGTTCGACCCCAGTTTTAGCATTACCAAATTTGAAACAACCATTTGAAATACAAATAAATGCAAGTGACTATGCCATTGGTGCAGTTCTTTTACAGCATGGTAAGCCCATTTCATTTCATTCTGAGATTTTCAATGGTGTTGTTATTAACTATCCTACATATGATAAAAATATTTACCCATTGATGGAAAGTGTGAAGAAATGGAAGCATTACTTAATGCGAAAAGAAACCATTATTCAAACCGATCCAACCTTTACAATATCTACAATCTCAAACAAAATTGTAGCAATCAAGGCACTTTTGTTGGATGGGATTCTTACAACAATTCCACTTGGTAATCAGGTACAAGAAAGGTATTTATAACAAATTTGTTGATATTCTTTCCAGACTAGCTATTAATGTAGCTATTTTACTTAAGAATCATTATGTTTTCCTTGAAATTTATGTTGAACAATACGCACATGATGCTGACTTTCAAGAGGTATATTCAAACTTGAGTCAAGGCCACCAAGTTGAGGAATTATACTACCATGTACATGATAATCTGTTGTATCATTTGGGAAAACTTTGTGTTCCATGGGGAGAAAGAGTAAATGTCACAAAGGAAGCGCACACTTCTCTTATTGTTGGACATTTTGGTGTAAGTAAAACGGTGTCAAATATTCAGTGGTATTTCTACTACCCTCGTATGCTTGAAAGTGTGTCACATTTTATCAGAGGTTGTTCATTGTGTGCAATCAGTAAGCCCAGTAATAGGAAACTAGGATTGTACACACAACTTCCAATGTCTTCATGTCCATGGGAGAGTGTTTCTATGGATTTTGTAGGAGGTCTTCCTTTATCAAGAAAAGGTCGTGATTATTTGTACATAGTTGTGAATAGGTTCAGCAAGATGTGCATATTAATGCCTTATAAAAAAATAATTTGAGTGGAACAAACAGCTCAACGTTTCTTTCAAAATGTATGGGTTCATTTTGGATTAACTACTTCTATTGTAGTGATTGTGATTCTCGATTTGTTGGGAAATTTTGGTCAAATTTATGGAACTTGATGGACACCAAGTTGAAGAAAAGTACAGCCTTCCATCCGCAAACAGATGGTCAAACTGAAGTGGTTAACAGGACAGTTATTCATTTTCTAGGAGGATATTACAGCAAACATCCTAAGTTGTGGGATGAACAGTTGCATTATATTCAGCATGCTTACAACCAAGAAAAACATTCTTCTACTCTAACTTCGCCTTTTGATGCATGTCTTGGTTATTTGCCTAAATTTCCTTTGGATTTCATCTTTGAGAAAGATGTAGATGTAGATGGACATAGTGACATAGACAGAGCAAAGAAATTCATTGAGAAAATTTAGTTGATTCACTAAAACATTCAAGAACAACTAGAAAAGGGTCAAGGCAAGTATAAGGTAAGGCATGATAAGCATCGTGTGGATCATCAGTTTCAAGTAGGTGATGAAATTTGGCTTTAAATTAGCAAGGAAAGGCTTCAAGGTGAAGGTAAAAAGCTGAAACCAATCTGTTATGGTCTATTTAAAATTCTGGAAAAGATTGGTAATAATGATTTCAAGCTTGAGTTGCCTTCATATATGCAAATTTACTATGTTGTTAATGTTGAAAATTTGAGATTGTATGAGCCTCCTTTGATTGAATATCAAGGAGAAATTGTATAGATTCCATCAACTGAATATTTTTCTCCAGAATTTCTTGATGAGCTTCAACAAGACACTATACTTGACAGAAGAACAAGGTCATCAAAGAGGGGAAATGTTGATTATCTTTGAGTCGGTCTCAAAGGTACAAATCCATCAAAGGAAAAATGTATTGAAGAGGGGAAGGTGAGGGAACAGTACCCTCATCTGTTAAATAACTGAATATAATCTTTTGGGGTCCAAAAGCTTCAAATGGGGAGGAGTGATCAGGTGCTCAAAATTATGCTCAAAAATCAAAGTGTCAGAATTTTGTTAAACTTAGCTTCAAATTGAAGGGCTTATCATTCTTATTCCAACGGTGCAAATGGAACTCAAATCTGAGATCGTGTCTAGAAGTTAGAGAAAGTCAAAATTCAGATTTGACTTACTTACATGGTAGGATTGGATGACATGGAAGTTCCTTCAACGAATGAGGAGGCGCCAAGTGGTAGGCTGCCATTGGCCCCCGCATATCGCAAATTTTAATCAAAGGTAGGGAGGTGATACAGAATCGGCCCCAAGCAGAGAAGGCATGTGATGTGATAAGTCGCAATCGCATATCGCAATAGGGCAAGTCCCGCATATTTATGACCGCCAATACTCTGTTGATTGCAATAAGTTCCCGGATGCGATATATTTATCAGTTCCATTTTATATAGTGTCGTCGGGTCCACCTATATAGCAATCGCAAATCACCCGTTTTATTCATAGATAGTAAGCCAGCAGCACTCACCGATTGTGATTTGCGATAAGACTCAGTCGACAGAATATGGCCCGCTGCGTAGCGAAAATTTCTTGCAGTTAGTAGTTTTTGGGGCTAATTTATAGGATCATCCCAGATGTGGAGCATTTTGTGGAAAAAAATAGTGGGAAAACTAAGAGAAGTCATAACTTCTTCAGTTCTTATCCAAATTAGGTGCAAAAAGAGTCAATTCTAGCATTTTTTGATATTCTTAACTCATTGAGATAGGTTTCAGATGCATTTGAGAATTGTAAACACACTTTTGTTGTAAATTTGAGCATAATAGAGAGGCCCAAGCATTGGAAGCTAGACCAAGGAGACATAGCCCAAGAGGGGTGTTTCTGGGAAAACTAGTATTCCTAAAGAATGCTAGCCCGCTAGGTTTGTTAGCTATCCTAGAAACAACAGTTTAAAGCAATTCAATGATTTCTTCTATGTGTAACAAATAAGAGAAAGATAATGGAACCAACCTAGAACTTCCGCTTAATCCCTTGCTTGATCTCTCTCCCCTTTGACAGAGCCTGCAACTCCTCCCCATACTTAACACGCTTGGAGAGTACCCACACAAGTACAACAACAAAGAACCGTCAAAGCATCGTGATCTATTATAACATAAACATTACAGAATCATATATATAATGAACAAACGATAACATTCACAAATGGTAACATTCACAATTACACAATCATATGGAAGAAAACTTGAAGAACTTTGTTAATAGAAGGGAGAATTACAACCCAGTTGTCTGATCCAGCATCATCCTCCCAGCTTCAATCCTTCTTCACCTCATGAAATAGCAATATCACTCCAACAATACAATTCTCCTTCCTCAATTACAAACTATCAGCACTTCCTTGCAATTCACAGCATTCCAGCCTCTAGATCTCTTAGATGAGGGATCCATTTATAGATGTGTGCAAGGGTGTGAGTCATCCATGGGGTTTGATTAGTTTCATTCCACTTGTTACAATGGGTTCCACAAGGGAAGGGATTGGAGATTTCTTAGATCCCTTATTCATCCCTAGGCAAATTCAGAGAGGCAAGTGGCATAGGAGAAAGTTCTGGAAGATTTCATGAACAATCAACTGAAAAATGTCCTAGACATTTGTCCATCCTCGCCCATCACACACTATAGAAGGCCTAAATAATATGCATCGCACCCTTGTAGTGTACCACTCAATATGCATCGCACTTTTCCCGTGGAGCAGTCAATATGGTTCAATTTAGGTAGTTTCTAGATGGTTTCTCAGATGGAACTTTTGGGGAATGATGTATTTAGATGACTATGTTCCTTTAGGGTGTGAAATAACGCTTTTAGGGGTTGATGAGCCCTAATACATCGACATATAAGTTTGGGGTTGATGTGCCCAAATATGTCTATTACAGTTGCCCCCTAAAGTATGAAGTCGTAAATATTGATGTCAGGTGAAATTCTTTATCATAAGGATCCGATGTTTCGAACTGGAAGGTGACTTGCATAAGTTACAATACAATACATCATCATAACAAAATTTTCATGATCTAGCTGAGGGAGCATTCCCATGCTCAGATTTATAAATTCATTTCATGTACATAGATTAGATAGCCGTCTGCAAATACAGACTAGTGAATCTTCATATATAGAGTCATCGTCCATGGTTAGGATGACCATCTGTGTATAGCCTTTGTACATTTGATGTTTTTATATTCCTAAATATATCGCAGCCCGTATGGATGAAACTAGATCCGAGGTCTTCAAACTTGTCCAATCTTTGCTCGATGTACAAGTCAATCCATGTGAAGATATTTTCTGAAGTCGAACATGGAAAGACATCACCTGATTACTAGCCAATGATGTGAGCTATTAGCAGATGCGAGAGGAATCACCGATAATGATAATGACCCTCAAGGTACTACAATACAATTTACATGGTGTGAATACATGATCCGATGTCGAACACCACGCAAAATCTTTCGGTCGAAGGCCATCGATGTTAACCTGTCGCCAGAAGTGAGAAACTTGACATTGATGTATGGAAGCTCCAAAGCACTGAAAGGGTTGTTTTCTAAGTCAACTTCTTGGATAATGAGCTGATGTCAACAAGAAGCAACTCGTCATAGGAAGGCCTTGATGTATCCCACATCTACGACATGAAACAAAGCAAATAATTTTCTGGAGGTGAAAAATGAATTGATGACACAAGGTTTAGGAATGGCGGTCATGAAAAAAAATGAAGGTTGGAGGTATTGCAGTGGATGAGACATTAATTGGATGGTGGTTTCTCAACTGAATGACTTCTCTTGAACATGTCAGCGACACTGAGATGAATTGGTAGCATTAACCCCAAAATATGGATGGCATGAAAGACTAATGGTGAGATGACCAGTGAACGGAATAACCCAACCCAACTCAATAATGGTGATGAAGTGAAAGTATCATGTTCAAGAGCGACTTGCTACCATAAATTCTTCAAGTTTCTTCCCCTTTTTCCCCAGTCATTGCTGACTAATACCTCTTTATTTTTTTAGGAGGATAACATATGCTTATTCTATAACTCGCCCTTTGGGAAAACATGTCACTATTTAATGTTTTAACGAGTCTAGCGACAGTGAAACTCGGTCTCATATAGTTGGACAAGTTTTTCGCTATTGTTTTATTGAGTTTAATGACAAGGATAACTCAGTCCTTTTCATGTTTAGAGAGTTTGAAAAAGAGATGAAAAGAAAACTCCTTAAGTTCTTTTTCATAAAATAATCCCTCGGGTCTGAAAAAGGATAAAATAATACAGGAGGGATGACATTTCCAATACTTTAATGAGCTGGAAAAGACAAGCGCTCGACAATCTTTTCATATATTAACGAGTTTGAAAAGGGTTTAAACAGGACTCTATTTTGAGGAACGAGTGGTGTCTAGGGTAGCAACTGGTTCCAGTGATTTTGGAACTTCTCAAAACATGTTGATTTATGTGAAGAGGTTGGCTAACAAGACCACTCATTGCAACCGTTCCTCAAAAAGGGTAAAACAAACAAGTGAAAGCGTATGAGCGGCCAAAGGGATGGTGGCAATGGGATGTACACAACCAAGGCTCAAAAGGCTAATAGAATGGCAATCAAAAGGGTTTAAAATTTGAGAATGGGTTCATTTTTAGACAAGCTTGAACCATGGGGAACTATGCTTGGATTCGGTTTCATGTTTACATAAGCTTTAAACGAATAAACTATCCTTGGCTTCAATTTCATTTTTACACAAGCTCGAAACAAAAAAATATGCTTGAATGGTGGTCGAAGATGTTCAATTCATTGTTCAGCACATCAAATTCTTTCATCTGTCGTTCGACCTACTCAAAACTCCATCAAATTGATTAGAAATTCATATATATGAACCAAAACTCACATTTTACTTGAACATGAATAGTAAACATAAAAAAGTAGTTTTACCTTTCACTTTCATCATTTCTTTTCAAATTTGGGATTTTGGAGCTCTAGAGTAGTTTTCCCCCTCAAATTTCACCAATCGATTTTGGTAGATCTTGTGGACCATTTTCCACGTTGTCCGAACCAGGTAGGAGCTATCCTTGAGCTCTTCATTGTCATTCCATCTTTTTTTGATTCTGAGAAAGATTTTCCACTTTTCTGGGCCACTGGGGTTCAAAGATTTCGTTCCTCAATCATTGCACCTAGCTAGTATCGAAAGGTGCGATGCATATTGACCTGTCAACAGGCCAGTCAGTATGCATCTCTCCTTGCTCAAAGGCAGGGTGCAATAGGTGCAGAAGGGTAACTTTACACAGCGTTTTTTCATCAAATGTTTACCTTTTTTGCTCAAAAATGGATCCTAACTCATCTATTGTTTGTATTTCAGATATTTGTTGGATCAAGATGGTTGTCACATGGAGTGAACGAGAACATGAAGAGGAGGATATGATTGCTTTACATGACCAGGGCGTTGTGGATGCCTTAAGAAACTATGGCTTACTGAAGATTTTCTGTATATCCAGCATGATGCAACAGATCAGTTTGTTGCAGTATCTTCTTAGTGCTTGGGATCCCGTTGACCAGGTGTTCTAGATCAGAGGTAAATCTATTCCTTTCACGGTCGAGGATATTTATTTATTGACGGGTTTGTCGAGGCATGGTGCCCCTCTTTCACTATCAGGATTTGCTCGTGGGGGTGAATCCGTGAAAGAACACATTTGTCAGTTCAGCAGGGTTGGATCTCAACCCAGTAGAGATGGTAAGATAAATATCCGAGATGTTACTGATCAACCTTTGAGGACCATTTTATTTACCTTTGCTAGATTGGTTGGCAGTGTGGCCTTACATTTAGCGAACAGATCTTACATGCAATATGCTCTGAAATGCCTGGAACCGAAGGTGTTCAATTGGTGCGAGGTGATACTTCATGTTGTGAAAGAACAAATGTCCAAAGTAAAGAATGGAAGAACCAAGAACTTTGGTTATGGATCCATATTGACTACTTTTTCTTTGGAAAGAATTACACTGATGCAACCTCAAAACATTTCACTAGGATTGCCATCACCGAGGGAACCACAGATGCAGAGATGGGTGGATCTTATGGCTAGACATGTCGGCTAGTCACAAATCTCCTTCTCAGATTCTTTTTTTCGAGTGTTTCAATCAGCAGGAGAAGGTGTTTGCGGAGTATCCATATGTCAGTATGGATTTCCGCAGCGATCTGGATTTGGCTTTACCAGCTGGTGAGCAGTGGAGTGTTATAGGTAAAATGATTCGACCACATATTTGTTTTTTAAATTTTATAATGTTTATGTGTTTTTGATGTTACCAAGACTAAATAAACTCATATGTGTACAGATATTAGATCAGTGTGATATGTCTATAAGAGTATTGTATTGTCGACATATAAGTTTGGGGTTGATGTGCCCAGATATTTAACTAGTCTAAAAAGAGTTTAAAGAGGACTCTATTTTGAGGAACGAGTGTTGTCTAGGGTAGCAACTAGTTCCGGTGATTTTGGAACTTCTCAAAACATGTTTATTTATGTGAAGAGGTTGGCTAACAAGACCACTCATTGCATCCATTCCTCAAAAAGGGTAAAACAACCAAGTGAAAGCGTATGATCAGCCAAAGGGATGGTGGCGATGGGATGTACACAACCAAGGCTCAAAAGGGTGATAGAATGGCAATCACAAGGGTTTAAAATTTGAGAATGGGTTCATTTTTAGACAAGCTTGAACCATGGGGAACTATGCTTGGATTCAGTTTCATCTTTACACAAGCTTGAAACGAACAAACTATCCTTGGCTTCAGTTTCATTTTTACACAAGCTCGAAACGAAAAAATATGCTTGAATGGTGGTCAAAGATGTTCAATTCATTGTTTAGCACATAAAATTCTTTCATCAGTCATTTGACCTGCTCAAAACTCCATCAAATTGATTAGAAATTCATATATATGAACCAAAACTCACATTTTACTTGAAGTACATGAATAGTAAACATAAAAAAGTAGTTTTACCTTTCATTTTCATCATTTTTTTTCAAATTTGGGATTTTGGAGCTCTGGAGTAGTTTTCCCCCTCAAATTTCACCAGTCGATTTTGGTAGATATTTTGGACCATTTTCCGCGCCGTCCAGACCAAGTAGGAGCTATCCTTGAGCTCTTCATTTTCATTCCATCTTTTCTTGATTCTGAACAAGATTTTCCATTTTTTTGGGCCCCTGGGGTTCAAAGATTTCGTTCCTCAATCATCACACCTAGCTAGTATCGAAAGGTGCGCTGCATATTGACCTGTCAATAGGCTAGTCAGTATGCATCTCACCTTGCTCAAAGGCAGGGTGCGACGGGCGAGAAGGGTAACTTTACACAGTGCTTTTTCATCAAATTTTTACCTGTTTTTACTCAAAAATGGATCCTAACTCATCTATTGTTTTTATTTCAGATATTTGTTGGATCAAGATGGTTGTCACATGGCATGAACAAGAACACGAAGAGGAAGATATGATTGCTTTACATGACCAGGGCACTGTGGATGCCTTAAGAAACTGTGGCTTACTGAAGTTTTTCTATATATCGAGCATGAGGAAACAGATCAGTTTGTTGTAGTATCTTCTCAATGCTTGGGATCTCGTTGACCAGGTGTTTTAGATCAGAGGTAAATCTATTCCTTTCACGATCGAGGATATTTATTTATGGACAGGTTTTTCAAGGCGTGGTGCCCCTTTTTCACTATCAGGATTTGCTTGTGGGGGCGAATGCCTGAAACCGAAGGTGTTCAATTGGTGCGAGGCGATACTTCCTATTGTGAAAGAACAAATGTCCAAAGTAAGGAATGGAAGAACCAAGAACTTTGGTTATGGATCCATATTGACTGCTTTTGCTTTGGAAAGAATTACACTGATGCAATCTCAAAACATTTCACTAGGGTTGCCAGCACCGAGGGAACCACTGATGCAGAGATGGGTGGATCTTATGGCTAGACATGCCGGCCAGTCATAGATCTCCTTTAGATGCTTTTTTTTTAGTGGTTCAACCACCAGGAGATGGTGTTTGGAGAGTATCCATATGTCGGGATGGATTTCCGCAACGATCCGGATTTGGCTTTACTAGCTGGTGAGCAGTGGAGTGATATAGGTAAAATGATTCGACCACATATTTGTTTTTTTCAGTTTTATATTGTTTACGTTTTTTTTATGTTACCAAGACTAAATAAACTCATATGTGTGTGCAGATATTGGACCAATGCGACCAGTGGCACACCCACGGGAGGTAGATGATGCTCCAGCAGGAGAGGCTGTAGGGAGGGCCATCCTTCGGGATCTGGACATATCAGAGACATTGGCAATGTTGCAGATCAGATTGAGGGTCTCACTCTTCGTATTCAGGATGTCAGGACTGATGAATTACATTTGAGGTTACAGCGCCATACTAATGGTGTACCGAGTTGTTGGACTAGGCTCCTGCGCATGATAGCACATGCGGTGACATGTTATCACCAGCATCACTAGTCTAGGATGTTTTTCTGCATTCCTTTTGAGTTTCTTGGTCAGATGACCAATTTTGTCTTGTACACAAAACATTTTGTAAAAACTATAAACAGTTATCTACTTTTGATTTTTAGAGTTTTATTTTGGCTAAGTGATGAAATCCTAATGCAAATGTTGATGTGAAATGCTTTCTTTACAAATGCTGCAAATGTCTATTTAACACATAGTTTGCTAATGAATCAGTAAATGTGTTTAAGTTCCTGGAAATGTGTTGATATTGAATGGAATCAAAATGTCTTTCCAAAATCCTGACTCTTAGGAACATGCGATAAATAGCTGGGTTTCAAACGGAATAAACGCCAGTAAGATGTAAAATGACGAGTTGTGAATCTAGCCTGATAATCAGTCGGCGTATGCCATGTGAAGTGGCATCAGAGAGAAGTTCAATCAACATGCTATACTCAGCGATGTTGTTCGTCGATCGACCAATACATATCCCCCTTAAACTCAATAACTTGCCGCTTGGAGCGAAAATGGCCCAAGTCGCAAAAGATAGGTTCTGTGTGCTACGACTAGCTCCGTCGGCATTCCCAACAAATAGTTCCAAAAAGTCTAACATCTGCAACAAATTTGAAGTGGATTACCTAACCAAAATGACAACTCTAAAAGAAAGCACTCAAAAATGCAATAAAAGCATATATACAATGAGTTTACTACACTTAATCAAGCATAGTAACGTTTAAGATACAACCCGTTTTGGGTCTGCGACAGTGGAATCCCATCATAATTGACAAGCTCGTAGTTTCCTTTTGTCAATACGCATTTAACAATGTAAGGTCCCATCCATAATGGCTCAAATTTACCTGCTCCTAATTTGTGAGAATCCTTATCGTAAAGCAAGACCAGGTCACCTTCTGAGAAGACGCGAGGCTTAACATTTTGGTCATATTGAGCCTAAATGCATTTCTTGTGTGCTTCATTAGCCAACGCGGAATCACGACGGGTTTCATCCAGATGGATTAATTCCAAGAAACGAGCCTCTTCTTCAGAATTTTCGGGGAGAAGATCGATTGCAAGCTTGAGGGATGAGATTTCGCACTGAATTGGTAAGACTGCTTCCAAACCATACACCAACAGAAAGGGCGTAAATCTGGTCACATTTCTTATTGAAGTCCTATATGCCCATAGAACTGAGTACATAATTAAATTCCAATTCCATTTATGGGCTCCAATCATTCTCTGCAACATGCGCTTTAGGATTTTGTTGATTGCCTCAACTTGTCTGTTAGCCTGCGGATAATATGGAGTAGAACTATCATGGGACAGTCCTAATTTGGCAGTTAATTCGATCATCATGTGATTGCAAAAATGAAACCCATGATTTGTGACTATAGCCTATGGTACACCAAATCTAGAAACTACATGATTGAAAAAGAAAAGAGCAATCGTTTCGTCGATGTTGTTCAATGTAGGCATCGCCTCAGCCCATTTTGTAAAATAGTTGACAGCGACTATAATATACCCATGCCCCCCGGCTGAGGTGGGGTTACATGTAATGAAATCAATGCCCCATTTAGCAAATGGGCCAACAAAAACAACTGGATGTAGTGGTGCAGGTGGTAATCTGGTTTTGTGATCAAAAATCTCACAAGCATGGCAACTTCTAACTGCAATTATGCAATCTTTGAATATGGTGGGCCAGAAGTAACCAGCTCGTAAAATATTTAGTGCAGTAGTGTAACCAAATAGATTCCCCCCACAAGCACCTGAATGACAATCATTCAAAACTTTTTCGACCTCCTCATGCGTGAGGCACCTTCGTAAAACTGTATTGACACCATGACGGTAAAGTGTACCACCTACGATCAGATAGTCTTTGGCTTCGTATCGAGTACATTGTTTTTCAGAGCAAGAGGTGTTAGGCCTAAAAGTTTAGGTTTGGAGATAGACCAATATATCCCCGTACCACGGATCACTTGAGGATATCAGAAATAGAGTCTCATCCACAATTGATGCTTTTGAAGTTAAATCGTTGGAGGACAAGGGAACGTAACTCTGCAAAGACAAGAGACTTATTTGATTTGGATTTGGTGAGTTCCAGATCAAATTCCTGCAAAATGGCTATCCATTTGGAATATTTTCTCCCCAGCAATTGACGTGACAAAATGTATGTCATAGGGTTGCAATCTGACACAATGGTAGTTTTGCGAAAGAGTACATAGTGTCGAAATCTCTGTACTGCTTGAATGGTTGCTAAAGCCAACTTTTCAACATAAGAGTACTTTCTTTCTGTATCATTAAGATTAAGACTTAAATAATATATAGGATGTTCAATTCCATCATGTTGTTGCACTAAAACCATAGTGATGGTTGTATCTGCAGCGGCGAGATACAGGTTGAAGTCTTTTTGATAGTCAGGAGCATACATTAATGATGCTTTATTAGGGAATCTTTTATAGCATCAAAGGAAGCTTGTGCAACCTGATCCCATTGGAAGGGTACCCCTTTTTTCAAAATACATGTATAACCTTTAGCGAGCTCAGCATAATGTGGAATGAACCTCCTCAGAAAGTTAGCTTTCCCTTGGAGTCTTTGAATCTAAAGCAAATTTGAAGGTGGATGCATGTCAAGAATTGCCTGAACCTTAAATGGGTCGAGTCGAATTCTGGCCTTAGAAAATACAAAACCAAGAAATCGACCAGAACCAATGCAAAACACACATTTATGTGGATTGAGTCATATCCTATAGTGTTAGCAATGTAAAAATATGGCTCTCAAATGCTGCGGATGATCAGTCCATTTTCGCGAATGAGCAGGCAGATTGTCGAGATATGGTTGAACGATGTGTTTGATGTCATGGAAGGTGTAATTCATTGCCCTCTGAAAAGTTTCCCCTGCGTTCTTCAAACCGAATGGTACTTTACGATACGCGAATGTGCCCCACGGACATATAAATGAAGTTTTTTACTGGTCTTGTGGGCGAATATTGATTTGATTGTATCCGGAAAATCCATCCATGAATGAAAAGATTTCGCATCCAGCACATTCATCAATAATCTGGTTGATAAAGGGTGTAGGATAGTTGTCCTTCGGACATGCTTGATTTACATCCCTATAGTCGACGCACACTCTTATCATTCCTTGTTTTTTCATCACAGGAACAATATTTGATAACCAATTAGTGAGAGGTACAGGGTAAATGAAGCCAGCACACAAACAATTTTCAACCTCTGCTTTAATGGTAGTGGCTTTCTTTGGATGAACAAGTCAAAGCCGTTGTCATACTGGTTTGACATCTGGATACATCTTGATTTCATGTTCAACGATTCTTGGGTCAATGCCTAGCATTTCTTCATGTGACCATGCAAAGCCATCTCTGAATTCGCGAAAAAGAGCACAGTAGTTTTCTAGTTCTAATGGAGAACAAGATTTGCCAACGTGAATATTCTCTACAACATTAGGTTTGGTTGAAATATTAATGGCGATAGTTTCTTCAATGTTGGACAAATTTCGCTCAGAATCTACTGTATTTACAAAATTTAATAAAAAATCAACAATTGAGGGGTGATTGAGGTCATTTGAATAATCTTTATTGTCATCTCTAAGGTGGGAATGATGATGGTAACCTTCCCACGGCATCTCTCCTATAATCATTGATTGGATTATTCCTTCGTCTGTAGTATGTATGCGAGACCAAGGATTAGAAGGGGTACCATATTCTAAAGACCCATCTACCTAAACACTCATCGAGTGTTGATTCGGGTTTGCCGCCCAAGCCCAGAAAATTGACTGCTACAAAGATTTGATGGGGCTTGGTGGCAACTCCTCGCGATGATCCTCGCTATCAAAATGGTCGGAACTCTTCTTAAACTCAGATGATGTAGAAGAGATCATTTGACAGGTTTCCATTGTGGCCACTTCCGCAAAACCAGATGGAGGCAGGAGGGAAAAGTACCCATTAAGGAAGAGTCTTCTAGGAGACCTCTCCAACATTTTGAAGCGATTGTGAACTTCCATGGATCAATGGAATGCTTCCAGTAGCTTGTGAACTGTTAACAAAAAAGGCTAGTTGGTCAACGATTGTGATTCCACCTTGGAAGGGAAATGAAATATTTCTAAAATATGTAGATACAATGGTAGCCAGAGCGTAAATCCAGGGCCTTCCTAGTAAAATATTGTAATCAAGGTTTCCATCAATGACCTTGACTTCAATTTCCATTGTCTTGCCCCCTAGCTCAACTTGCAAGTTACTTAAAATCCCATATGGAGTGTACGTTCTTCCATCGAACGCTTTTAATGTTGTTGGTGATCGTGACAAGGGTGGTGAACCAAAATTTGTCCAACAACTCATTAACATAATACAGGTAGATGCCCCCTCATCAATGATGGATAGATGAACATTTTTATTGAGGGCTTTTACCTTTATAAGGAAAGTGAGTTTGGTCGGTAATTGAGGCATATATCCTTTATGATTAAAGGCCACAAGATTGGAATCCGTTGGATCGATCCCACCTATTGTTGATAACAAAGCCTGCTTTTGGGAGGGAGAATTCTACAATACCTCAAGTGTCAACATAGCAGATGGCGATTGAGCCAAATCCTCCACTATATTATAATTCTGAGCAGCTCGAGCACAAGGATTAAATGTCGATTTATGTACGACTCCCTTTGGCGACTTTATAGTTAATTTAGGAATAATGGGTGGGACTACTTCTGGCGAAGTCGTTGTCGAACCACTAGGTTGATCTGTAGCCTGGTTGTTTGACAACAATGGATTCCCATAATCTTTATTCCTTATTGATATCAAAACATCATTTTTATTGTTTTCGATGGATAGCATAAGCACTTGGGATGTGGAAGCATTATCGATAGCAACCAGATTAGTTTCTGGGTTTGGAAACGGATCAGCCAACACCACTGAGGTATTCAAAGCCTTCAAAAGTTTTGAAACCTCAGCTCGATGTGGACAATCTCTCGTAAAATTCTCCTCATTACATATCAAACATGGATAACAAGGAGGTTTCTTTGCCGCAGTAGGGTTCTCAGATGATTTTTGAAGAGTGGAATTCTCCTGTTTTTTTCTTATTATTTTTCCCTT
This sequence comes from Pinus taeda, assembly GCA_000404065.3. Lineage (NCBI taxonomy): Eukaryota > Viridiplantae > Streptophyta > Pinopsida > Pinales > Pinaceae > Pinus > Pinus taeda. The sequence continues at coordinate 96,831 of APFE031581341.1, forward strand.
TCTTCTTGCCCCTGGTTGCTTTAGATTTTTGCCTTTGTCAAATGACACAGCATTAATCTCCGAGGCAAGAGAATTTTCATTTGCATTTTGACTAGAAATAGCAAGAACTTGACCAGATGGCCCTCTTGCAGTTTGCGTGCTTGAGGCACCGATCACACCGTCACCAGCATGACAGTCCCTATTCGATTTAGGAGGGGGTGGAATGGAAAAGGCTACTCTAGAAACGTCAAGAATTTTGTCATAGAGTGTGCCAGACTGAGTATAGATCAAATCTAAATATTTGGCACGAGAAATGACGTGCTCTTCAGTGACAACTCCTCCTTTTGTCACGTCCTCAGTGATAGATGGCAATAAGGACTTAATAAACCACTCAGCTAAAAGATGAACAAGAACATACGTTTTTACTATTCGACGATGACACCGCCACTCATGAATATGATCAGATATGTGAGTGGACGTGGTCTCTTTAAAGTTGGTAAGGAGTTTTTTTCCAGTTTCATACCTGATGGGTAACTAAAAGTTGGTTAGAAAAGTTGTGGCAAGGAAGTTGAAGTTATCAAACGAAGCTCTAGGAAATTCAATATACCATTTCGGTGTTGGACCAGTGAGTGTTCTCTGAAAAAGGCGAAGCCTAATTGAATCATCATTCAAGGTGTTATATGAGCACCACAAATGAAAAGTAATTACGTGATTCGATGGATCTTCACCTGGATTTCCATTGAACTTAGGAATATTAGAGGGGAGTTTATGAGGAATCGTTGGCCACCAAGGGGCTTATGCAATTGGATCATTTGTCAGCCGATTTAAATCTGGTAATTCTAGAGTTGCCACAAAAGGCAAGTGCTAATTCAGGTTGGGTGGAGCATACCCAGGGTAAGATGGAATCGCCTAAGCAATAGGTATTTGCATACCAGCATAATGTATCTATTGTTGGTAACTTTGATAAGGTTGTTCTACATAACCAGTATAGTGTGGTTGTTGATAACCGGTTTGAAAATGCATTTGTCCATAACCTACAAAGCCTTGTTGCTTGGGTCCTTAGTAGGCTTGATATTGACCAAATCCAGTCTGAGCTTGTAAACCAAGCCCAAACTGAGGTTGGGTTTGCTGGAATTGAGGTTGTTGGTATTGTCGCCGCCATGGTTATTGGACCATTTGCAGTTTCCCAATACTGCAAGATTGACCAAGTTGCAGATTGACAATACCCATTTGTGCCTGAGTCGTTCCATATAAAGAAGCACTAACCTGAGGTTATAGTTGAGCCGTAGAGACAAGTGGTTGTTGCATCACCACATGAGAGACTTGAGTCTCCTACCTTGAAACTTGAGGTTGCGAGGAAGAAGGAATAGATTGAAGTTGAGACACAACAGGTTATGCTTGTGTTTGTGACACAGTCGTAATAGCAAGTGTAGTGGGAATATTCGACACAAGTCGGATCAGTTGCGTTGGATATACAACCCTTGGTTGTTCTGGAAGTATTGGTATCCAACCACTAGATATAATTCCAATTTGACCTAAATGTTGTTGGAAACTCTCATATGGTTTTTCCCTAGGAGGAAACAGTGAAAAAGCATATTACTCTCCATATGGCGGCAGTCCAGTGTTTAAAGGATATATCGGTCTTTGAAAACTGGTTTGCCCAAATTGATACTAGCATGCAGGATAAAATTGCTAAGTTTCGACATAAGAAGGACCAGATGGGATTCTGGATGAATAAATAGGAGTAGAACATGGCGCCGAAGCAGCCCCTGAGTGGGCTCCAGCTAGTGATTGATAACCAACTGGAACAGATGGTGTACCATAAAACATTGTAGGAATAACAACATGAGGTTCCTCCTCAGACGTGTTAGATGACACATTCCTAGATGTTGATGGTTGCTGAGACATGTCTAGTCTATCCATGAGTTCTCCAAGTGATTCGACATGAACTTGCGATGAAGGGGGATTGAAAGAACTAAACTTAGGAGTAGAAGGATACAAATGAATCCCAGTTCCAAAATGAAACAGGGTACTATATGGGGGATCCTCTACTATCTCCTCTATAGCAATTACACCAGGTGGAAGAGGTAGACCATCAGGTCCATAAAAGATTTCTGGGTCCGAAGAAGGTGTAGCTTCTGCAATGACAGATACTAGAGGGGTGACACCTTCTGAATACTGAAACTCAACTTCCAAATGTTCAGGTAAATGAACTTTAGTCTCAAAGGGAGGTTCTTGAACAACTACTGGTTCAAATGTAGCCTCGGTTTGAACTGAGAGGGGTTCTGGATCAATTCTAGATGGAGTCATTTCAAGTACAGAAGTGTCTACTGTTACAGTAGGATCAATTCTAATGTCCTATTGTAACTACGAAACTTCTTCTCTTAAGGAAGATGTACCAGAAATAATCAGAGTAACTATAGTCTTTGACAATGTTGAAACAAAAGTTTCAAATAAACCAAATGAATTGGACTCAGTTAAATGAGACCGCTTTGTCTGGATTGGCTTCGCTTCCGGAGTCAAAGACGGTTGACTCGCTAGTCTCCGTGAACGACGGGGTTTTGATTAACTTTCTTCCACGATTGCGAATTATTTGATCAACTCAAAATTAAGGGGAAAATGACGTTATTCTGAATTCAATTAATTTTAATGACTCTTTGACACAACTTTGCTTTTTTAGTTTTTAAGAGTCGAGAAAAAGCTAAAGATGACTCTAGTCTCCTTCGATTTTTAATGAGCCTGAAAGGACAAGTGCTCAGATGGACCTTTTCTTTTAAAGAGTCGAAAAGGAATGAAAGTGACTACTCTTGAAAATATAGGTAGAGGGATTACCAAACCAATCGCAAAACTGCAATATACACCTTGGTGATAAATTAAAAAGAAATTACCAAGGACTTATGTATGGTAGTCAATCTTCCCGAATGTTGTGTTCAGTGCATTGTGGTCGATAAGGCGGCAGACTCAGTTTCCTATGGATAAAGAATATAAGCCTATTGTGGTCTCCCAATATATATGCGACGGTACGGGGAGGAAGTGTCTGTGCTTGCACTTATCGTATCAAGGAGGAGGAATCACCCAACCTTCAATGAAAACGATAGCCACTAGTTTTAATGACGTTGGAACACGTCTCTAGCCTGGACCTCTAGATATGTTGCGTTAAGTTCCAAAGTGTTGTTAGGTTCATTGAAATTTATTTTAAATTTGATCTTGCTTAGAGTTTACCTTTCAATGTTTCACCACATGATGATGATCTGAAATTCCTAAAATGCAATCTACAATGATAAACAATCTTTGTTTATTTTGAGCAATGAAAATCCTAGCTAGTAGGGAAAGAAAATAACAGTGCTTTTAAGCAAATAGAAAAGAGCACACACTAGTGCATTTCCTAAATCATCTTTTCACACACAAATCTAAAAATTCTAAATGCAAATTCATGTATTTGTTTTCGTTCTCCTTAATGTGAAAAATGCCAAAAAGGAAAACTAAATGCAGTAAAGATCTGAAATATTTTACTCAAAATGACAATTTCGACAATTTCCTCTTCAAAAGAGAAAGGAAGACTCAACAATAATTTTCAATTTTGAATAAAAATGCTTTCGACACTTCGAATATAAACAAATCAAACTAAATATATGAAGAAAATTTCAATCGATTATCAAGGGAAGGAAGAATTCACAACACTTCTCTTTTCGACATAAAACGACAATTACGACACTTTTTGTATCAAAGCGACAAATCGATTTAAACAAATTTTAGACAAGGGATTGTAAATGATGAAAAAACACACAAAAACATTCACTAATCCTAATGTAATTGAGGCTGATCTAAGTGATGCAAGTAAGTTTCAGTAAAGAGGCACTGTTCATTTGCAGCAAAACAACCAAACAAAACTGAAAACAAGGTCAAAAACCCTCAATTTCTAGAATGGAAAAAGAGTTCAGTCAAGCATCGCACCTGGGCTTCACAGAAACAGAGATGCATCACACTTGCTACACTTGGGAGGTGTGATGTATACTGAGTTATAGTGGAAGACAATGCGATGGTCGAGGGAGCGCAACTGAAATGGGTTTTGGCTCAAATGTGCAGCTGTTTTCAATGAGTTAAGCTGGGTTTTGATGAAAAATAAAGAGAAAAGTATGAAGGAATGTCTTGGGAGGTTACTGAGCTACCAAAAGGGAATCTAGATGTGCTTGTAAGTCAAACATTTAATTCATAAACTAAACCAGAGATTGAATGAAGCAGCATTCATGTACTATGCAATCGCAGAGAAAGAGCAGTTCGAAGGCTACCTGACTGACTTTAGGCTCTATCTATAGTTTATAAAACAAACAATAACAACAACAAAAACATATGTTCAGTCCCCAGCGGAGTCGCCATTTTGTTTCTGGGAAAACTAGTAATCCTAAAGAATGCTAGCCCTCTAGGTTTGGCAGCTACCCTAGAAACAACAGTTTAAAGCAATTCAACGATTTCTTCTATGTGTAACAGATAAGAGAAAGATAATGGATCCAACCTGGAACTTCCACATAATCCCTTGCTTGATCTCTCTCCCCTTTGACAGAGCCCGCAACTCCTCCTCGTACTTAACATGCTTGGAGAGTACCTGCACAAGTACAGCAACAAATAACCGTCAAAGCATCGTGATCTATTACAACATAAACTTTACAGAATCAGATATATAATGAACAAATGATAGGATTCACAAATGATAACAATCACAATTGCACACTCATATGAAGGAAAACTTGAAGAAATTTATTAATAGAAGGGATAATTACAACCCAGTTGTCTGATCCAGCATCATCCTCCCAGCTTCAATCCTTCTTCACTTCATGAAATAGCAAGATCACTCCAACAATATAATGCTCCTTCCTCAATTACAAACTATCAGCACTTCCTTGCAATTCACAACATTCCAGCCTCTAGATCTCTTAGATGAGGGATCCATTTATAGATGTTTGCAAGGGTGTGAGTCATCCATGGGGTTTGATTAGTGTCATTCCACTTGTTACAATGGGTTCCACAAGAGAAGGGATTGGAGATTTCTTAGATCCCTTATTCATCCTTGGGCGAATTCAGAGAGGTAAGTGGCATAGGAGAAAGTTCTGGAAGATTTCATGAAACTGACAAATGTCCCAGACATTTGTCCATCCTCGCCCATCACACCCTATAGAAGGCCTAAACAATATGCATCGCACCGTGGCAGTGTACCACTCAGTATGCATCGCACTTTGCCAATGGAGCAGTCAGTATGGTTCAATTTAGGTAGTTTCTGGATGGTTTATCAGATGGAACTTTTGGGGAATGATGTATTTATATGACTATGTTCCTTTATGGTATGAAACAACTCTTTTAGGGATTGATGAGCCCTAATACATCAACATATAAGTTTGGGGTTAATGTGCCCAAATGTGTCTATAACAAGGGGTGAACCCCTCATCAAATCTTTGTGTTGTGTGTTGTCATTTGATGTTCTGTGTTGTTTTTCAGCATATGTTTTATATTAAATTATTTATAACATTTACATAAGAAACTCTCATGGGAATCAGTTAATTAAGAAAAAATGGTGAATCCTTAAGCACTTGATAAGAAAATGATAAGCATCTTGGGTTTTATTCTGAATGGGGAATTAGCGTAGCGTTACTATTCTACTCCATTTTATATTAGTTGGAGCAAGTCCACTCTCACAACATATAAAATAAAATACTCAAGAGACAACCCACAAGCATGGTTATAATAGGTAGCTTCCCATATCATATCAACAGAAGGTAACTAAAAGTGTAGAATATAACTTGAGAATTCTTTATTTCTTTCATACAACTAGGCATAGAAACATCCTACCTCCTGTAATGAATTAATAAGGCTACAACCACATACCTCAGACAACTCATATTCACCATAAATATACATGTTAACTGATCAACCAACTATATAATCATTCAAACATTCTTACATAAACATTACAGGGTTACTCATTAGCCATCCATGGCATAATATATATGCAGGAATAAACACTTATCTAATTAACTTGTGTGGCTATAAAATAGAGGAGGGACTTCAACTCTCCACCCAACCATGAGTCAGCTGCATTACAATCTCTCTTGTTTCTAACCAACCCTAATCCAGATTTAAAGATTGAGGAGTTCATTTCTTAATAATATTCACACCATTAATCAGTTTGACATAGATTCAAGAGGAGGATTCCCTATTCAGGTGGTTTATTAATTTCCCCCAAGTAGAGAACTCCATAGCATTACACTCGAAATCCCAGAAATCGACCATAGGAATCAACCAAGATTTAGGAAAGGTTCTCTTATTCCAGGAATCCAATCTCACTCTAAAGGGTGTTTTCTCAGCCCCAAGGCAAGAACTAAGTGAATCTATATTTTTCTAGCCCTTCTTGGTCAAATTAACACCAACACACAAATTGGGTTTCATTAGAAATATAGGGAATGATGTCCCAATCTCACCAGCAACGTATTTTTCATGCTCTCTTACACTTGTACTCCTCGATCCTAAACATACGCTTCTTTTTTCTACTCTAGTTTCCCGTGAAACAACCCAGCTTCCCTCCTTTAATGTCATGGGAAAAACTAAGACAATCATGGGCACTCTTTTTGCCCAACTGCTCATTCTACTAGTAATTGCCTCTATCACTTCCCTGCTCCCCCTTTTTCACGTCCCTTCGCTTGTATTATGACTTCCCCAACACATCCCATGAGATTAAGGACAGTATGGGCATGTCCTTTGTTCCAAGTTTCCCATACACAACTTCAATTTTTGCACCAACGGATCATTTAATTTTTCTGCGATATGGGTAGGTAAAAAGATGAAGTGGCTTGGATTTTGGTTTAAACAACACACAAGCAACTCCTCCTCCTCAATATCTGAATCCATGTCCCCTACTCCATCTTAGCGATACTTTCCATTTCCACAGTATTTTACATGAATTGCAATTCACATTTTCATTTGCAAGAGGTATAAAAAGGGTTGTTATAGTGTTAGAAAGTACTAATGTAGGAGTTGATGAAGCAATATCCAATAAAGAAAAGTCACAAACAAATGAATGTGATTGGAACCAAATGGGTTTTCAAAAATAATTCCAATGAAGATGGACAAGAAATTAGAAATAAAGAAAGATTGGTCTATGAGGGCATACTCAAGTTGAAACTATTGAATTTGAAGAAACCTTTGATCTAGTTGCAAGATTTGAAGCAATTAGAATTTTTTTGGAATTTGCATGTTTCATGAACTTCAAATTCTAACAAATGGATGGAATAGAGAAAATAGTGGTCGTACTGTAGAAATATTTTTATTGGTTGAACCTTAGACAATATGTTTGGAAGTACATTAGATCCTTCACTTCCAACACCATTTCCAAACCAACCATCAAGAAGCAAGGCCCATATACTCCTCTACCTACTCCTAGTAAGACTTCGAAATCCATCTCCATGGATTACATGCCGGGCCTTCCTTCTACTAACCATGGCAACGACCGTGTTTTTGTGGTCGTCGACTGATTCTGTAAGATGGCCATTTTTGAAGCCTACAAGAAGAGTATGACAGCATAAGTTAATGCTAAGCTCTTCTTTGAATGAGTATGGGTACACTTTGGGATCCTACAGTCCATTGTCTCAAATCAAGACATCAGGTTCTTGAGTACATTTTCATCAAGCCTTTGGTCGATGTTGGATACCAAGCTCACTAAGTCCAAGACATTCCACCCCCAAACTGATGTCTAAATTGAGGTCATCAACAGAATGATCATACACATTTTTCGCATGTAGCACTTGAAGAATCCACGCACCTAGGATGAAAGCCTCCCCTATGTCCAGCACAGCTACAACATATCTCTCCATAGCTCGACTTTCCATAACCCCTTTCAGGTGGGGTTGGGATTCCAACCATTATGTCTCATTAATGTGGCCATACCATTTACAACTACTTAGGTAGATTCAGATCATATCCATTCTGAAGTTGACAGGGCTAACAGCTTCATTGAGGGTATTCAGCACATCTACCAGCAAGTCCATCACATATTGGAAAGAGCCAATGCTAAGTACAAGCAGTGACATGGTCATCACGGATGGCACACAAGTTCCAGGTGGGCGACAAAATTTAGTTAGATTTGTAGAACGAGCGCCTCACTGGGGCCTACCACAAGTTTCACCTACTCTGATATGGGCCTTACACCATCACTAAGGCTATAGGGGATAATGCCTTCAAGCTTAGCATTCCACCATTCCTTGTCCTATACCTAGTATTCAATGTGGTTCACCTTCAACCATACTTTCCCCTATTACTGGAGACATCAGACATTGCAAAACATCTCACACCAATAGAGCTAAATACAAACTTCATGGAATAGGACACACTTGATTGAATCATGGGCATGCAAATCAAGAACACTCCCCAGCAAAATATCCAATTGTATCGGATTGTCAAATTTGGCCAACTCTTGCACCAAGGAAAGTGTCTCACCAAGGACTAAGTTCAATTTAAGTTTCCCCATCTCACGGAGGTACTCAATGCAAAGGGGACAATTGCTTCCTAAGGGGGAGGACTAATCTAGGTGGACATTGATGGCCACATTCCTATTCCACTTGGACCCCCACCATTTTTTCTTTCAGTTTTTTTGTTTCCTTAATTATAACACAATTTGCTATTTTTGGCAGTTTTTTGACTCCTAGACTTTCAGAGCCGTTTTGAGGCCCTAGACGACATTTTTTTTGGAAAACAGGCAAAGATAAGTAAATTAGTTGAAAATTGTATTCCTTGGATAGATATTTCTAACAAGGTATCGTGCATGTCAAGCGGATATTGTATACCAAAGGTACAACCCCAGGGAGTCGATCTACCAATTTACCCCAACAACGCCCACAATTTCGACCTTCATCTCCTAGGGTTAGGTTTTTGGATGTTTAAGGTTTTCCATTGTTTCTAAATAATAAATATTTCTTTGAGACTCATTTTAACAGAGTTCATAGGCATGTAGCCACCACATCTCTTCTCAAAGATAAGCTACAATCGCCCGAGCTATTTTATTTCCATTTTGTATGTAAGCATATTTCAGCTCTTTGATATTAATGAAATGAAGTTTTATTTTTGTTGCATCTTTGTGTTTATGTTTATATTTGTATTTTTTTGTGTTCTTATATAAGTCTGGATCAAAGGGCCCTTGTCAAGAATGTTTGATGTCTCTAGATTCCTTGCATATGTTGCTTTGTATAGAGGTCAATGCATTAGAGTTGGCTATGTTGCAGAATTATTAAAGTATGAGGTTGTTATCAGAATATATGTTGCCCAGAATGTATAATGTTGCTACTAGACTGGATTCAATGATTGAGGTTGAGAGTGAGTTGAGTGAATTGAGAAAACTCATATATTGAGCTAGGGTTTTCTTTGTAATGAAGAGTTTGTTGTTGAGTTCATTCACATATGTTGTTACTGTATCAAAGTACGATGATTGTAACTTGATGATGGTGTGTTGATGGAGGGTTGAGTGTATTATTATGTCAAAGATTGTTGTAGAGGTTGTGAGGAGAGATGAGATAAGATGCGAAGGTTGGAGCAGACTTATGTTTACCGAAATTTTCTTCATAATGATGTTGTTGTCATTGAATTAGGGTTTTATGTTCTGATTGTGGATACAATAATAATGACTAATAATGATATATGCAGGGAAATAACAAGGATAAAGTTTTTGGAGGCCACTAGCATAAGAATACTCACATGTTATGGTTTTGTTATTGTATGGATACTAAGGTTGCATGGACAATATTAATATGATGTTGGGAGAGGCTTTATCATAGTTGTTGTTGGTTATTAATGTTGATGTATTTCCAAGACTTAATTGATGCTTGTTAGGGTTGTGGCATTTCATTAAGACAATGGCGCATTTGTCCTGAACTAGAGCCTTGTAACTATTATGTCTTTCTTGTAACTTGTTTGAGAGTGTTTCATAGTTTTTCCTTGGTTGAAGTGATGATGTATTGATGTTATGACTTTGAATTATGTTGAGTGTGTATTGGTGTCACCAATTGCATATTGCAGAGTTAGAATATGATGTGTTGGGACCTTGTTTGCAGCAATCAAATCCAAAATTTCGATTGAGAGTTAATTTTTTTCTCATATTTCTATATGGTTGTATCACAGATGTTTGTGCCTATAAGTTTTATGTTTGAGTTGAGTCAAAGAATTGGTCAAAGAAATGAGACTACTCAAATATTGTTGAGAGAATGTATGGCTAGATGAATTAATGGTGTTGTGTCTCACTTGATAGTCTATGTATTGTTACCTTTGTATTCATCTTGATAAACATTGAATGGGTATGCTACCAAGTAATGTCATGTTTTTGTAGTTGAGAGAGGTTTTCATGATTGATCTTAGCTACTGATTGTCTTGACCCTTGCCTGAGCAGTGTTGAGATTAGGTTTGTGATGATGTTGATGATGTATGGGAACATAATTTGATGCTACTAAGGCTTATGGAAGTTTTCTATTAATGAGAGTAGAGATTGGTTGTTTTTGTTTACTAGATACTATAATGAATTCTTTTATATCAAATTGATTGTTGATGTATACAACTATGTTTTTTCCACTAGTTGATTTGTTATCAATTGTGCAAAGCAGATTGTATGGTCATATTTGTATTCAGTGATTGAGCATAAATTTTGTGTGGATCCAGTTTGAAAATTGGAAGAAATGTGGCTTACAATTTTTTATTTTGTTTCAGGAGAATCCAGTGCAATCGGAATTGGATAGCCACCGTCCAACCACCTGTGGGGCCGCGGCCCTGCGCAGCGGAGCTGCGTGCATATATGTTTTTTAAATTTTTAATCGTAAATATACGTTTTTTAAAGTTTTAAATGTTTTTTATTTTTTAAAAATCGAAAACATATGTTTTTTTTTTTTTTTTTAAATGTTTTTTTTAATCCAATATATATATAATATATATATATATATATATATATAATATATATAATATATATATATATATATATAATAATATTCATAATATATATATATAATATATATTATATATATATATATTATATAATATATATTAAAATTTAAAATGTTTTTAGGGTTTTTTTATTTTAAAAATATATGTATTTTTTTCAATTTTTATTGTTTTTTGGTTTTTTTAACTTGAGTATATTTTGGTTTTTTTAGGTTCTTTGTCCTTTAATCTGATTTTAATAGTTTTTTAGATTTTATTGGCTTTTTTTTCTATTTTTTCAATCTAGTTGTTTTTAATTTTTTGTAAATTTTTATGCTTTTTTGTCTTTTATATATATTTTTATATTTGCTTTTTATGTCAAAAAAAAAAATTGACATAAAAAATTTTAGAGTGTTAAAATTGTTACATTTTAAAAAAATATCCATAATTAATACATCAAAAAATTTAAAGTGTCAAAAATTGTTAAATTTAGAAAACAATTATTTACATTTTATACATTAAAAAAATTAAAGTCAAAAAATAGGTATTTTAAAAAAGGGCCTGATGCAGAATCACCACTTTTTTAAATCAGCATGTAAATCACTAACATTCTAAAACGTAATGTACATTAAAAAAAAAAAAAAAAAAGTGAAGTGCCAAAAACTATGCTCTGAAAAAATATGTATGTTCTGCATTGCCCCTTTTCAAAATCGGGTCACTTTTTTGCTCTCTACGAAACGGGTAACAGTATCAGTTCAGATTTCAAAGTTTACATTGTTATGACTTTCTGGTTGACAAATGCCCCCACAAACTTCATGAGGTTGATGGACGACATCTTGCGGCCCTTCTCTAACTCATTCATGGTAGTGTATTTGGATGACATCTTGATCTTCATCCAGAATTGGGAAGAGAACCTCCACCATATTTGATAGGTCCTCCAAACCCTCGACAACACAAATTGTGTGCTAATTTGAAGAAATGCACTTTTGGTATGACCCAGGTTCAATATCTGGGGTACATCATTGATGAGTTGGGTGTGCATATGGACCCATCCAAGATGCATGTTATTCAGGATTGGCCAGCCCCGACCACTCTAACAGAGCTCTGTATTTTTCTGGGTCTTGCCAATTTATACCACAAGTTCGTGTTGGGGTTCTCTCATATCAATTGGCCTTTGAGTCAAATCACCAAGGGTAGAGTGAAAGCAAAGTTATTTTAGTTTGAATCCCAAAAGAATGTGTTTGTCGAGTTGAAGCATTGCCTCTGCTCTACACCAGTGGTCACCTTACTAGACTTGCAGCAACCATTTGAGATTTAGACATACGCCTCTGACTATGTTATTGGTGTAGTTCTTATTCAATAGGGGCATCTAGTGGCATATCATAGTGAGACACTTTCAAACACAATGAGAAAGTATCCCACCTATGACAGAGATATGTTTTCCATTGTGTAGGCCTACCGAAAATGGAAGCATTACATTCTGGGGAAGGAAGCGGTCATCTACACAGACCACCTACCCCTGTAGTTTCTATAGACATAAGGAAAGTTGCAGAACGATCACCATCAGAAATGGTCCACATACCTGCAACATTTCCATTTGAACATTAATTACAAGAAGGGTAGCACCAATAATGTTTAATATTGCCTCAACCGATTGTCGGTCATGGCGTTGACCATTGTGCTTAACTCTTGTGGACACGAGACTTTGGGGAAGCCACATCTTTACAAGAGCGATCTAGAATTTGGCAACACATACTAGATGCTCTTGGAAGGAAAGCAAGTTCCAAATTTTCACCTCCATGGAGCATTGTTATGCCAAGTGGGAAAAACGTTTGTTCCTTCAAGCAATCACACCAAGATGATTTAGGAGGTGCACTACAGTTGAGTCGTTGAACATTTCGGAAGAGAGAATATAGTGGTCGTACTGTAGAAATATTTTCATTGGTTGAAACTTCGACAAGATGTTGGGAAGTACATTAGATCCTTCACTTCCAGCACCATTTCCAAACCAACCATCAAGAAGCAAGGCATATATACTCCTCTACCTACTCCTAGTCAGACTTGGAAATCCATCTCCATGGATTACATGTCAGGTCTTCCTTCTACTAAGCATGGAAATGATTGCTTCTTCATGGCCGTTGAAGGATTCTCTAAGATGGCCATTTTGGAAGCCTACAAGAAGACTATCACAACAGAAGCTACTATTAAGCTCTTCTTTGAAGGAGTATGGGTACACTTTGATCCTACACTCCATTTTCTCAAATTGAGACATCAAGTTCTTGAGTACATTTTCATCAAGCCTTTAATCGATGTTGGATACCAAGCTCACTAAGTCCACAACTTTCCACCCCCAAATTGATATCCAAACAGAGGTCGTCAACAGAATGATCATACACATTTTGCGCATGTACAACTTGAAGAATCCACGCACTTGGGATAAAAGCCTCCCCTATGTCTAGCACAGCTACAATGGATCTCTCCATAGCTCAACTTGCCACATCCCCTTTCAAGTGGGGTTGGGATTCCAACCACTATGTCTCATTGATGTGGCCATACCATTTGCAACTAATTAGGTAGATTCAGCTCATCTCCATTCTGAAGCTAACAGGGTTAACATCTTCATTGAGGGCATTCAGCACATCCACCAGCAAGTCCATCACATATTGGAAAGAGTCAATGCTAAGTACAAGAAGCGACATAATCAGCACGGATGCCACACAAGTTCCAGGTCAGCAACAAAGTTTGGTTACATTTGTAGAGGGAGTGCCTCACTGGGGCCTACCACAAATTTCACCTACTCTAATATGGGCTTTTCACCATCACTAAGGGTATAGGGGATAATTCTTTCAATATTAGCATTCCACTATTCCTTGTCCTACACCCAATGTTCATTGTGGGTTGCCTTCGACCATACTTTCCACTGTTACTGGAGATATCAGACATTGCATAACATCTCACACCAATAGAGCTAAATAAAAATTTCATGGAATAGGACACACTTGATCGAATCATGGACATGCAAATCAAGAACACTCTCCAGCAGAAGATCCAATTGTATCGGATTGTCAAAGTTGGCCAACTCTTGTACCAAGGCAAGTGGCTCACCAAGGACTAAATTCAACATAAGTTTCCCATCTCATGGAGGTACTCAATGCAATGGGGACAATTGCTTCCTAAAGGGGGAGGACTGATCCAGGTGGACATTGGTGACCACTTTCCTTTTCCACTTGGATCCCCACCATTTTTTCTTTCGGTTTTTTAGTTTCCTTAATTATAGCATAGTTTATTATTTTTGGCAGTTTTTTGACTCTTGAACTTTCGGAGCTGTTTTGAAGCCCTAAACGACGTTTTTATTTTAAACAGGCAAACATAAGTACATTTTAGTTTAAATTTGTATTCCTTGGATAGATATTTCTAGCGAGGTATTGTGCATGTCAAACGGATATTGTATGCCAAATTTACAACCCTGGGAAGATGATCTACCAATTTACCCCAACGAGGCCCATAGTTTCGGCGCTTCATCTACTAGGGTTAGGTTTTGGATGTTTAAGGTTTTCCATTGTTTCTAAATAATAAATAGTCCTTTGAGACTCATTTTAACAGAGTTCATAGGCATGTAGCCACCACATCTCTTCTCAAAGATAAGCTACCATTGCCTGAGCTAGTTTATTTCCATTTTGTATGTAAGCATATTTCAGTTCTTTGATATTAATTAAATGAAGTTTTATTTTTGTTGCATCTCTGTGTTTATGTTTATATTTCTATTTTTTGTGTTCCTATATAAGTTTGGATCGAAGGACCCTTGTCAAGAATGTTTGATGTCTCTAGATTCCTTGCATATTTTTCTTTGTATAAAGGTCAGTGCATTAGAGTTGGCTATGTTGCAGAATTATTAAATTATGAGGTTGTTGTCAGAATATATGTTGCCCAAAATGTATAATGTTGCTACTAGAGTGGATTTGATGATTGAGGTTGAGAGTGAGTTGAGTGAATTTAGAAAACTCATATATTGAGCTAGCGTTTTCTTTGTAATGAAGAGTTTGTTGTTGAATTCATTCACATATGTTGTTATTGTATCAAAATATGATGATTGTAACTTGATGATGGTGTGTCGATGGAGGGTTGAGTGTATTATTATGTCAGAGTTTGTTGTAGAGGTTGTGAGGAGAGATGAGTTAAGATGCCAAGGTTGGAGCAGACTTATGTGTACCGAATATTTCTTCATGATGATGCTGTTTTCTTGAATTAGGGTTTTATGTTCTGATTGTGGATATAATAATAATTACTAATAGTGATTTTTTCAGGGAAATAACACGGATATAGTTTTTGGAGTTCACTAGCATAAGAATACTGACATGTTATGGTTTTTTTATTGTATGTATACTAAGGTTGCATGGAAAATATTAATATGATGTTGGGGAGGCTTTATCATAGTTGTTGTTGGTTATTAATGCTGATGTATTTTCAAGACTTAATTGATGCTTGTTAGGGTTGTGGCAGTTCATTACGACAATGGTGCATTTCACCTTAATTAGAGCCTTGTAACTATAATGTCTTTATTGTGACTTGTTTGAGAGTGTTTCATAGTTTTTCCTTGGTTGAAGTGATGATGTATTGATGTTATGACTTTGAATTCTGCAGAGTGTGTATTGTTGTCACCAATTGCATATTACAGAGTTAGAATATGATGTGTTGGGACCTTACTTGTAGCGATCAAAGCCAAAATTTGGATTGAGAGTTAATTTTTTTCTTATATTTCTATATTGTTATATCACAGATGTTTGTGCATATAAGTTTTATGTTTGAGTTGAATCAAAGAATTGGCTACTAGAGTTGTGACTAGAGTATTGGTCAAAGAAATGAGACTACTCGAATATTGTTGAGAGAATGTATGGCTAGATGAATTAATGTTGTTGTGTCTCACTTAATAGTCTATGTATTGTTACCTTTGTATTCATCTTGATAAACATTGAATGGGTATGCTACCAAGTAATGTCATGTGAAGGCTTTTGTAGTTGAGAGAGGTTTTCATGATTGATCTCAGCTATTGATTGTCTTGACCATTGCCTGAGTAGTGTTGATATTAGGTTTATGATGATGTTGATGATGTCTAGGAACATAATTTGATGCTACTAAGGTTTATGGAAGTTTTCTATTAATGAGAGTAGAGATAGGTTGCTTTTGTTTACTAGATACTATAATGAATTGTTTTATATCATATTGATTGTTGATGTATACAACTATGTTTTTTCCACTGGTTGATTTGGTTATCAATTCTGCAAAGGAGATTGTATGGTCATATTTGTATTCTGTGATTGAGCATATTTGTGTGGGTCCATTTTGAAAATTGGATGAAGCATGGCTTACAATTTTTATTTTGTTTTAGCTTAATCCAGTGCAAAATATTTTGAAAAAGGATCCACAAAGAGTCTGAGGGTTGAAGCCTTCAGTGAGGGAGTGGTAGATTCCTTCCATTGGTGGCTGAAGAACTTGATCAAGGAATGGTATCTTCCTTCCATTGGTGTCTGAAGAACTTGATCAGGGAGTGGTGGATTCCTTCCAGTGGTATCTAGAGAAACAATAGGAGGTGGTAGCCTCCAGCAGGTAGGATCTTGTGCACGTGTAGAAGCTTGTGCCAGTGCAAGATGTAAATGATGATTTTATAAATATTAATAAGAGAAGAAAAAGACGAAAGCAATAGTGGTTTTTCCAGTTGGTTTTCCCACCTAAAATCTGGTGTTTCTATGTGATGATGATGATGTTGACCTATTGTTCTCTTAGGTTTCACCTATATGTTTCTCATGGTTTACATGTGTTACCTACTTATGCATAGATTTATTGTCATAATGCACTGCTAGTTAAAAAATGATTAAGTTATCATTATAAAGAACAACAAAAATTGGGTGAAAGTTGAATTATTACGAAATATTGATTCAGCGCACCAACCCCCGCCCCCTCCCCCTCAGTATTTCTAACAGTTGAAGAAATTAGGAATGTGTTGTAGCTACTACAACCACCCTCCAAAAATTTTCCCATGCTTTGATTTTGGAGCCTCCCTTCTGTCCATAGAAGCTTATCACTTACTGATGTCAAGTATGCATGCTATGATCAAGACTTATGTTTTCATGTTGTGCTTTTGTTGTTTTGATCCTATTTTGATATCTTTCAGACATAAGCTATCTCTTGACTTTACTCTGCAAGATTTCAGGTCTTCCCTCAATAAGCTACGCAATATTGAAGGCAGGAAAACCTTGAGGATCTAAATTACGCAATCTAGACAAGAAGATCAGCCTTGAACTCAGAAACTACGCAATTATGGGAGACAACCCAGCCATAAGCTCAGAAACTGTGCAAATATTCCCTTGAGCTCAGAAATGCAATCCACTAAGTTAAGGAGTTTCCCAGTGGTTGGTAATTGTGCAATCCTTCTTGGCAAAAAATAGATAAATAAATAAATAAAAATCTATATCTATATAATAGACTCCTCTAGAGCTAATTTTCACATTTTATCTTGGAGCTCTAGACTTCCCAAGGAGATCAAGAAGCCTTCCGTGGAGTTTGAGAGGCATTTCTGGGTGAGTTTTTCTTTTGTCATCTTTTGCCACTTTTTTTCATTTCACTTTTATGAGCGTTGTTTTTCTTGTCCTTTTTTATGGTTCTTGGTGTTTTAACTTATATTAACTTCTACAAGTGTTGGTTTAGTCCATCGTTCACTTTACAAGTGTTTCATCAACTTTCTCGTTTTTTCCCATTAGTGGTCATCGTTTCGGCGACTCCCTATGCATGTTTGTTTTTCCTTTTGCACGTTGATCTTCTGCACTTAATAATCAATTAACTATCTTTCCTTAGTCATATATACACTCTAACTTGCACTATCACTCATATCTACCACTTTCCCATCCTCTTTCCAGGCAGATCTTCCTCTCACTTGGTCAGCAGTTTCCTTACTCAACTAAGCATTGCACAAGTCCAAGGCTCAAGCTTCATGCTTGGCCTATGAGACTACGCAATATGTAGTACCTGGTTTTCCCAACTATGCATTACGTAGTTCCAGGGCTCAAGCCTCACCCCAAGCCATTGAGACTGCGCAATGCACAGTCTCTCCCTTAGTCTGCCCAGGATGATACCGTAGTCTCAAGCCTCAAGTTTCTCCCTAGCTGCAAATACTATGTAATGCACAATTCTTGGAGCCAGACCCTTCCCCCAGTTCAGGAATTGCATAATTTTTCCCATCAGTCTTGTGGTTGTTGCCTTGATCTTGCTTTATGAGTCATTTTTTCTGAAGCTAATTCATGTTTTCCATGAGTGCATTTTTCCTCCTACAAGTATCGAAATTGTTGAGAACTTCTCTTCATCAGTTACTATCATTATGGAACCAAAGAGAGGTGCCTCAAAGGAACCTACAGAAAGAAGCTCCAGGGAGGAAGTTGAGAGTACTCCAATGAACTTTCCATTTTTCTCAGATACTCAATTGTTCATAGAGAAAGATTCAGATGTCACATGGCACAAAGTAAATGAAGCATTCTCAGCAATAAGCTTCAAAACAGATCTGGAAGACTGGCAGATGTATATCAATGTCCAAAGGTTAGGGGTACATAAGATTTCATGCAGATACCTGGATTTCCGATGTGCATACATTGTCAGCTGGATAATTTCTCATATATATTCCAAGACTATGATTCTTAACAGTGTCAGGGTACAAAGGCTTGCCTCTTTTCTAGCATGGATTAACATCTCATGTACCATTTTTCGAAGTTGGAATTGATCATGGACTTTTACTTATATGAAGCCACCATCTACTTGAACATAAAGGAGGTTTTCAAAGGCTACATGAAAGAGCCAGCAAAGTTTCGTGAGGCACTCACCAACACCTACAAGACAAAATCCCTCAAGAAGGCTTATTATTACTTGATAATTTTTTGTTGCAAGATCTATGGTCAACAGAGTACTAAGACCTTCCCCAAGGGTGGGCATTCTTGTTGAACCAAATTGTGAATAAAGGAAAACCTTTCAATTGGTAAAACTTGTCAACTCAAACTCTAAATATCCATGTAGCTAATTCCCAAAATCCTCCCAAGGGAAATCAAGACACATTTTACATGTCTTCCTACCTACTAGATGAAATATGCGCTCACAATTCATTTACAGGCATGAATTGGACCTAGAGACCAAGAGAGCTTGTCGTGCATATTTACTGCAAGCTTCTTTTGGAGTACAGCCACAAAGGAGTAATGGAAAAGTTGATTGATCACTTCCTCATTCCATTATACAAGTTAATCTTTCAGGAAGAGCCACCTTGCATGTCATGTGGGGCAATGGAAGTAGTTTCAGAAATAGTAGATTGGTTTGCCTCACCGCATGGCACTTTCCTCAGAGTGTTCGGCGAAGAGAAGTCTCTGCATCTTCTACCAAGGTATACCACCTATAAGTTAGTCATGCAATAATTTGATTACCATCGTTCCATAGGGTTATCAACAGTTCTACACAGGAGGATGAAATCACCTTGGCCTGCTCTTCCTATGCAGATCAGATTGTATGAAATCGGGAATCTGAAAGTTGCAGACACCAAAGCCAAGGACATAAAAAAATTCATGTTTGGTCATTTGGACTTCAATTTGTATGATCCTAGGAATTTTTGCAAATACCACTATGCAAGGATTCATTTTCAATTCCCAAGCAGGACGTTTCACAGGCCCAAGGAGGAAGAGATGAAGAATTTCTATAATGCCTCAAAGTCTCGCGAACTAATTAGCTTTTCTGGAAAGTCACAAGTTACTTCGTAGAAGGAAGCCACTCCAGAGGAAGTATGGACAGAAAGGTGTAACCCTGTGCTCGAAAAGGGTAAGAGGAAAGTTGCACACAGTCCAGTAAAGAGCAGAGCCGCAAGATGAAAGTATATACAATCATCATGAAAGAGGCCATAGAGGAAAAGAAGAGGAGGAAGAAAAGGAAGAAGGAGGAAGAGATGAAGCAGAGAGCAGATGATATTGGAAGAATAAAGGCAAATACAAGAAGAAGAAGAAAGGTGGAGATTAGAAGAAGAAGAAGCAGCACGGAAACAAGTTGCGGAACAAGAGCATAATCGGCTACTAGGAGAAGAGGGCAAACAATTGCAAGACAAGGATCTCGCTCAAGAAATTGAGTTAATTGTGATTCAAGACATGGAGGTGGAACTAGATTCATTGAACCAAGATGTTGATTTGATTCCAACCAGTCAGTAGGTCACCATATAGTATCTCCCTCCTCCAACAACAAAGAAACCTCCAAGCGAGGAAGAGGAAATGGTTCATATTGATGAGGGTTCGGTAATGGAAACATACAATCTAACTTATGACGAGCTCTAGAAGAAAATTGTATAACGAAGGAAGAAACATTTTATGGAAAACATCACATCTCCTGCATTCATCAAGGAAAGGGTGACTGTGAAAGATTCCAAAAGGAACCCAAATGCACTTGTTGCAGCCAAATTGACCTTTATGAGTGCTACAAAGTAAAATAGGGAGTATTTCATGGTCGAGAAAAAACAATTGGAAAATAACTTACAGGTTGTGAGGAAAGAAGTTGAACATCTTCGAGCAGAGGTCCATAACACAACTCCCATGCAAGTATATTTGGATTAACTTAAGGCAGCTATACTTGGTGAAGTATCAGCATTGGAAGAAACCATACAAAGCTTGTATGAAGATCTTTTCACCGTGCATAAATAAATTTCCCGCTTTCACAGCATGCAGCATAAGTGTAAGGATAATGCTAAAGCTATCAAGGTTGTCCATATAGCCATCATTTTCATGCATGAGTGGTCAATGCAATATAAAGGGGCACCATTCGAATTAGCGAAGAAAACAAGGCAACAGGTAGAGTTGGAGAAAGAACTAGTCTTGATGATCATTCAGAGTAACAAACATCTCGGCCCATTCATCACCAATATTCACGTCTCATATGCATTATCGTACAACAACATGGATTTCATGATGAAATCGCATAACTTATAGTGAACATTCGATTTTAATAAATTTACATGAACAATCTATAGAGGAATACCTGTACTAGTGGCTGGTGGAGATCCTTGTTAGCTGTTTCTCCTGCTAAATGCTCCTCTTGACTAACCCAACTAAATTTACCTCCCAGCCAACTAGGAAATCATTCCTAGCCCAGGAAACCTCCATAGGTTTCCTAGCCCTCCGAGCCCAAGTCCAACCAGATGTAGTGTGTGTCCAAGATGAATGATCCAGACCAAGATGAAAAATAATTCCCTCCTCCAAAAAACCCAAGAAACCTCCACAGGTTCCTAAGGTCTCCAAAAATCACAGCCAACCCCAAAATCATAAG
>APFE031581341.1:119635-140707 GCA_000404065.3 Pinus taeda
TACCTAAGATTCAATTTTAGAAGGTAAGTTGGGAATTTGAATAATAGAAATCATGAATTTTATATTAGACCAATATTTTTCAATATTTTCAGATAATGTAAACATTAATAAAATTGCAGGATAAGATTTAAGTGGGGCATTACATACACCCCTCCTTTAGAAAACTTTGTCCTGAAGTTAGAATGAAAAGATACAAGGAGTTCGAAAACATAACAAACCAGAGAGAGTTATAGCAGTAAACTTTGATAAGTCAAACAATGACATTACTTCCCTTCAAGAGTATCCAACTGATCTATATCCCCCTATCCATCCTGACATACTTTTGTTCCCACCCTATCCATCCTCTTATGCTTTATCAGTGGCAATGGCCATACTAACCATTGATAAAACTGACATGGCTGAAGCGTCGACTATTTCGACCTAACTTCCCCGGCAGGCAATTGGCAATCATCATCACACGTCTAGGGGAGTGTGTCCACCACTGCCCTCCCATGGTTCTAGGTTTCGGAGGATACATGGTGGGAAAGGCCTTCGCCCCTCCTTCAGAACTAGGGTCAATGCCCTAACATGGACCACACTACAGATCTGGTTGGACTTGTCATTGAATAATCCAGTGAGGTAGTCTTTGCCACCTATCATTTGCATTTTACTCATGTCATAAGAGTGCATATCAAGTAGATACCAAATGTAATAGAACAATGTGCATTATACCTTTCGCATGAGATGTCTTGTCCTTCTCTCAATGGAAGAGTAGCTCTCAGCTATTATATATTTCTTTCGCCCTGCGGGTTAGCTTTCATTCATGATTTTATATAACAACAAGACGTATAATCATCACACTATTAAGTCTAGTATCCATGAGTCAATTTTGTAGTTCGTACTGGAAATAATCATAATTTCACTACGTCATTCATTAGATAGATCATATCCACTTAAGCCATACATGAAACAACAATAGCTCTGATAAGTCATGTACTAGATAAATCATCACCAAGTAAGTCATACATCAAATATTTCCATCATCAAAATCCAACCTAAGTAGTTTGACATGTTCAACCAAATGCATCAATATTACACAATGTTCATAAATAAATAACATGGAACTGCAAAATAAAACCTTAACATAGGTAGCTATCTACGTCAAAATGGGCATCATAAATGCTCATGTGACATCCTTGTGGAACTCCTCGAATCAATTAGAGTTGAAACAGATTCAACTGTCTGTCATGGAAAATAGCATTTGAACCTAGATATGCTATAAGGTGGTACCAAAACCAAAATAATGGCAAGAAACGGATTAGTGCACTATCAATTCCACTAGAAGGTGCTAGTATAAGTTTCATGCATATAGTTTCTTTAAAACCTTAGTGAATATAAAAGTCCCACTCTTCCAATTTGATGGTTTTTCATCTTCCAAACCAATTAGTTAATCTTGAAAATGAAAGACTCAAAACTTCAAACTATTTCCAGCATGATTTTCATATATTTTTTTTTAATTGAGAGTAATGTCCTCTGAATGTCAAATGTTCAAATTTATTATATATTTAATCATTTTTTACTAGTACTAAAACAATTTCATGACATATAATGTAGCTCACAATATGACCAGACAAATGAGAAATAAATTAAACGAATGGAATAATTGCCTTTGCCCTGCTGCTATTAGTATTTCCCTTTTAAATGGCACCGCATTTCTAAAGATGCCTACTCCTTTCGAAAGTGGCTAGTGACCACAAAAGTTGCAAAGAAAGCTGAGGGTCCTTTTATCCAAAACTAGAGACACATTACTTTTCACGACATTTTATTCAATGCTAGAATATGGGTAAAAGTGTATTCTAATATTTTCCTTGGTTTTTCATTAACTAAATAAGCTTTCATTCTAAAATCTCAATTTCTCTACGAATTGATATTCTCATTTAATTTAAGATCATTAAAAACAATTATCACAATAAGCCTTACACAAGTCCATGGTATTCAATCTATGTTTCCACTATAAGATTCCACCAGCCATAGAATAATCATTAATGTGACATGTAGGGTATTTTAACACATCCTAATTTGAATTATCATGCTTCATAGTTGTTTACTTCTCAAATTCGAGATTTGTTATTCTGACTTCCTCTATGAAGAATGACAAATATACTATCTGAAAGATAATCCTACTATTCGAATGGAAAATCTACTATATCTTAAATAAGAATAATGATAATCTACTATCGTCAGAATAAAAATCCACCCTCGTATGTCAAATAGAACTGACTGCGTTCTTTAGATTGAGACACATTTTGGATATAAATTACTAGCTCAAAAACTGCAAATTTTCAGTGCAATTATTGTTCACACCATCCATATATTTAATAGACATTGAGGTTGGGATCAAAACAAAGACCTCAGGTACATATTAGTGGGAACAAAACTGCAAATTTCAAATGTAAAATATAGTTCACCTCATTCTTCAATCAGAATTCTGAGACCATTACAGAGTTTGTTCAAAACGTTCAAGTGACACATCCTTCGGCCAAATTTAATCATTGTGATGTGGCAAACTTAATTATACAATTAATGAACTTGGGTTGCATGTCCAAGCAATGGAAGATTGTTGATCTCATTACCACATTATAAAGATGGGATATTCATACATTGTCATTTGTAATAGCCTAGTTATTGTCTTATTCACTTGGATTGGCAAATGTTGGTCTCTCAACCTCTTCTTTGTACATCTTGAAGAGATCTGCATATTCCTAAAAATGGGGAAGGTTATCTTGTTAGAAGTACTAAAGTATATAATGGCAATGCCTTCCTTTACTTTGGATTAAGTAATTGAAGTTGTTTATTTCATTTTCACCTTATTTGGGATCATTGAGACAACCCTACCAATCATGCATTTCAAAACAACACAATGTATTAGTATTGTTATTCAGTGAAATAATTAAGAGGTTTTTATTGTTATTGATTGTTTGAGACATAGAATTCAAAGTTGTGTAACCCCATTGAACAAGAGGTAGAATTAAGTGGCCTAGAGTACATTAACAAAGGTGCCATAGTAGCTTTTATGTGTTATCCAATTGAAGGATACACTTGAACAAATAAGACCAACAAAAAAGAAAGTACAAATTCAAAAGCAAGCACAAGCTTGGCCTAATTATCTCTAACTCTACCAAGTTCGATGGCTTAATCAAAATGCCTAGAAACCTGAGATCAAAAGTACATGTCCTAAGACTATCAAAGTTTGACATTGAGTTCAAAATGCTTATAAATAAAGATGGAGGGGAAGTGCAATATTTGTCAAAGTTTTCTTGGACCAGATTATTACAGTCTTTTCAAACAGAACGGTATAACCAGTTTCAGGGCCTTTCCTCAAACTACTAATTTTTGCAAAATTTGTACCAAAATAAATATAAATATTTTAGTTTTTAAATACCAAAAGAATTGAATTATGTAGATGGATAATATGCCAATAGATTAAGGAACAAGAAAATTTATTAAAAAAAAAAAAAAATGTGTAGTAATCAAATAAACCTCTCCAAGAATGTGGGAAGTTGGAATCTATTGTTTGTGTGCAAGCAATTGGCCTCATTGACAGAAAATAATTATTACTTCTACATGTTTTGAGATATGCCACATTCCAAGTTACTTTGCTTATCTTAAAAAAAAAATAACAGTTAAAAAGAAAAGAGAAAGAGAAAGGAAAACAAAACTTGATGATTGGTGTGCTAGCAATTTCGTTTAAATTTAGAATAAATGATGAGGTCGTTGATATAAAAAGAACAAGCTACATCAATCTTAGAAGGTTCCCCTCACTTGGACACCTGAGCTTTTATTGCCTCATACAATAAGCCAACAGCTCTTAAGCATTCATGACTTGTATTCTAATTGGGCCTTGACAACACAATATCTTGCATATGTGACACGCTGCCGAAAGATGGCATGAATTCTATGCCAGTAAAGAGTAACAGCCCTCAAATACTGAAATATACTCACTTATTTCCATCTCCATTGGAAATTTACCATAAGCATATATATAATCAAAGGAACGTCTTCACAACCAAAGTGCTTGCAATATCTTTATAGCCTTAACCAAAAGAATTTTGTCAAGCTAGATAACAGCCACAGGAGAGCATATTCATATGTCTTGAATATCCAAGAGTCTATTATTAGTCCCAAGTGGATACTATTAGTCTATTAATGAACACTAACCACTTAGAACAATGGAGAATGTAATAAAAAAAAAATATTTTTCCCATTATAATGGACAACAATAGAAAGCAGGTTCTCAACAGTATTGACCACCTCCACATTCAATGCAACCCAAATAATAAAAAGTGTTTTGAACTTCAGATTGAAGAAGGGAAATTGCACTAGTTTAATCCAAAACTTACTTAATAAAAAGTTAAAAACAACATAGCTTAGAGACAGTATTTAGAGTGCACCCGTATATGGTCTCTAAATAGGAGGAACTTGATTCCTTCCTTTCCACGAAGGTAAATTCGTTTTACCTTCAAGTCCTTCCAGCAAGACAGTAAATTCTACCAAGTGTTAAAATGAAATAATGATAGTTTTATTTAAGAAAGTAATGCTTGCAGCTGCCCAACTCTTTGCAAAGAACTTGTTTACAAAAATACCACCATCTGTTTGCATTTCTCATATGAAAGAAAACCAACAATACATAGGGCAAGTAAAATAAGGATGTCGCTTGTATGTTCAGATGCCAAACTTCCAGTTTTTGGGGATGGAGGAGATATAATTCTAAATACACCTCTTAGAATTGGAACACATTAGAAGCAATACTTAGCCCAGGACTTAGAACAATCACAGAACGGCCTCCTGTTGATGTTGCATGATTACTTGTAGCAACTCCAGGTTGACATCAGTGGACAGTTGCCATCCCCATAAGATGCTTAATTTGATATTTTCCAAGCACATCAGCTGGGTCAAAACAATTTGAGAAGTTATGTCATAATATACATATTCTACAGCGATGGGCATTCTTTAGGCTACATTGCAGTATGACATCTTGCAGTATGTATCAGCACAGCTTTGATCTCCACCAGATCAGAAATGATGGTGTAGTTCAACCTTGAAAGGTTTTTTCACTTTTATAAAACAATTGCAAGCGCATTGTTACAAATGAATATTTTACTAAACTGAAAATATTTCCAAAATCATAATCCCTTATGTATATATATTTTCAGTCCCTTATGTATATATATATATATATATATATTTCCAATATCATAATCCCTTGTTTATATACATATATAACCAATATCACAACATCAATATTAATAAGAATGCAATTTATCCTTTTTATTAGTGATCTAAAGATCTGATCAACATAAACTACAAAATCTTGACATGATTACAAATGTATCGAATTGCTAATATACTTACTTTTTAATTCAATAATTCTTATAAAGTTACACTATTTTTTTCAAGATCTACAGCATAATCATGAACTGGATCATTTCCCATGGAAAAACCTTTTGCTTCAGAATTGATGCATCCAACACTAGAAATTATAGATTAACAAATATCATCAATTCATTCAAATGATGTTGATCCTTTTGTTGTAAGTAGACAAGAATTAGTTGTAAATATTTCCATTCCATGAGGACAACAATCAATCTTCATAAGCATTGCCAAGGCAATAAGCAGAACACTGAAATTTTTAAGAGATATTTTAAGAAGAAACTCATAGAAAGGGGAATTAATATCCATAGAATATAAACCCCAACAAAGGATAAATTATAACATGGATACATTCTATTGAACTGAATTCCCAGTCTGTAGCTCATAAGGCTTGGAAAAACAACTTTCAGAGTTGAAATGGCACAGAGACAAGTATCACCGCCATAGCCAAAACCTAATCACTATAGAAGTTGTGAATTTTGATTACAAAGTAAGTAACTAAGCCTAAACACACAGCATGGCTAATGAAGTATGGGTAAAACACTAGATAAATGTCCAGCAAAGCAAAGCAGGACCTCTAAAAAAAACAGAAAGTGAAAAAACATGCAAGATGAAACTAACCACCATGCACCAGAGTTTGACAGTTCTCTTGAGTGCTTTAACTGGGGATGTGACCACTGGGGACTATAAACAAGGTCATCAAAGAGGACACCTGCAAAAAAAAACCTAGTTCCAACCCTTGAGGGATGAGTAATTTTAATACTAAAGCCCATGTTACACTGTTATGGGCCCAAAATATCAGACGAAGCAAACCATCTGGAAATTGTTGACTTGTTCCTGTAAACTTCCATGAGAACCAGGAAATTGTCCTCGATGCATTGGTTCCAATGTCCTATCTAAATCAAAATAAAGTTAAGATTTCATGTCAATACTTATAAATCCTGCAATATTTGAAGAAAAATTTCTGAGTCAAACTGTAGCATTTGTTGTATCTCATATTCCCAAGTGTTTTCTAAGAGACAAGTAGATCACGCCACCATAAATCTTCCCCAATTGAATCAAGTGCCCTCTGACTCAATCCACTGCAGTGCTGCAAGTTCAAACCAAGCAATGTTTCACCCATATTTTCTATAAAAGGCAAGCATTTATCCGTTATTTGCATACAACCTGATAAAGAAAGAATCTGTATAGCATGTTGTCTTGCAGATAATAAAGAGACAATGCCATTATCTGTAATCCCACACTTTTCCAAATCTAATTCCTGTAAATCTAGACAAAGGTCATCAATAATCTTCAGACTTTGATCTATCACCTTTCTATAACCATCTAGAATTAATGTTTGAAGGTTTTCTCCACATAGGTTGGCTATACCAAATATAGCCCAATCTGTAACTTGTACACACCCACTCAAGTTGACTTTCACCAAACTTGTTTTACTATTCTCCAAGAGAGCAAGAAGATCATCATCATATATTCTTAACAACCCACTAAGATCAAGTTGCTGCAGTTGAGGGAAAGCTCTCCCTAACATGGCCAGGTATCCATTTCCAAAACCTGGATAGTACCGAATATTGAGAGATTTGAATGATTCGCAGACTAGTATTGATGTTGTGACCAATGAAGATTCCTTAATTCCCTCACATTTAATCAATGACAACACTTTTAACTTTCCATTGCAATTAGAAAGCACATCTATGAGACCACAGCAAGATATCAACTTGCACTCCTCTATTTGAAAATTTTCAAGTGATATGGAAACATGTGTAAATGCTCTCAAGCCAACATCAATGAATGACTCACACTTTTGAAAATATACTTGCTTCAAACTTATGCAACTTTGTCGAACTACCTCAATACTCACATCTGTCAATCCTCGACAAGCAGTAATTGAAAGATGCTTCAGCTTCTGCGAACCCATTGTATTCCCCATACTCAAGAAGCCCTTCTCTGTGACACTAAATAGGTTCTCAAGCGACAGATTAGTTAAAAATTTACCATAATGCCCAACTGCAATAAGAGTAATATTAGTCAATCTCAAAATCCTGCAGCTTTAACTTCATCACATTTTGGTATTGGACAGAATTGTAATAACCCCTTCATCATTGAAAAGGAAGTAGTCATTGATACTCAATGATTGAAGTCAGACACAGTTCTATCCAATTTATTTTAGGGACATATTTCCCACCTAGGGGCATGATTCTAGATTAAGGATCAAAAAATTTGGACAGTTCACAGCAACATATTCCAAACCTTTGTCTCCTATCCATGGGCACTTGCACAAATCAAGTTTCTCCAATAACTTACAGCCCTTCTCTATTGCAGCTAGCCCTGCATCACCAACTAATGGGCAGTTCCAAAGACTCAAAACTCTCAGATATGGGCAGCCAAGGCCAAGAGCACAGAGGCCTATATTGGTAATCCCTCGACATAGGATGGAACCACGAACTAGAAGTTTTCCCAAGCCTCTATGGCCACCTGCACAGATAGTAACTGCAGCAAACCTAATATTAGTAGGTTGAGCACAAAGTAGGCTAAGCACCCACTAGGGTGCAAATCTCAAGGGGTCTAAGCATCTTCGAGCTGCTAAAATTTAATGGCGTAGGTAGTCGAGGGTTAACAAGTCTACTCAAATCCATAAGATTGCTCAGATTATTATTGTTGTTGTTGATGTTGTGATTATTGCTAGCAAACAATCCGTTGTCTGAGAGATTCAAGTTGCTCACGGGCATCATTCTGGGGCTCAAATTGGAGGTACCACTACCACCCATCTAGCTGTGTGGGCTGCTAAGATTAGGTGTCGAGGTAGCAGTGTTCGTTCAGGGACTCGAACCCGCGAAGCTGGGACTCAACTGACTGAAAATTCCTCCTGAAAACCTCTCATACAAGTAGCTCTTGCTACTATTGTTGCTACTAGAATTGTTGCTACTCACCAACCCCTCTCAGGCTAACTCCTAGAAGGGACTCGAACCCGCAACGTCCAGGAGCTGGGGAGCATGGTGATGATGAAGATGATGTTGATGATGGTGGCTCCCCCTAGCTAGAAAATACTGGACCTGCGAAGGGTCAAGGCTGAAAATCGAAGTGGGCGACGATGAATAAGAATTCATGGCATGTTGTAACAGCATATTGGGAGGCTCGGGATTCAGATTGACTAGAGATGAATAACATCAAAATCCTTCATATCTATATTGAAACAGGGGCTCTCAGGATAGTTGTTAGCATTTATTCATACTAGTAGTTATATCGTTATTGTTAGTATTGATGTGAGAAGTAAACCATTCTTTTGTGTCCAGCATTGCCTTGAACGTTGGAAAATTCAAGTTCTCGTCGTTGTTGCAGTGGACGCCTATAGCATCTTCCAGACCCCACATTCCACCATTCAAATTCATTCTCAACAAAAATTTTATCCCCAATCAATCCTCAATGCTATCAATCTATATCTATATATGTAACTTACTAGTGTTCTATATATCGATTTATTATGGCGACAGCTACCATATATGATTTAGCTTTTATATGTGAGAATCGATTAGTATGAAGCTTTTGGATGCATATTCCAGTGAAATATAATGACTCTCAGCCATCTCTAGTCCCTAGGATTCGATCTTGCACCATCTAAAGAGCTAGAAAGCCTGTTTCTTCTGCTCAAAACTCACTCGGCTCAATTTGTATATGAGGGAATATTGGCCTCGATACAACTAGTAGGAAAAGAAAAATAAGAGGATAGGGAATAGCCATGCTACCCTTTGTTTTTGATGCCGAAGAGACAATAGCGAAGTCCTCATTTCTTGGCTCTGTAATAGCACCATTTCCTGGAGACACCTTTTGGGCCTTTAAATCCAACCATCCTCTTTCAATCTTCAAGACAAACCTGTAGCAAGCATTGGGTCTGTAACTTCCAAAAATGCCAATGTCAATTACTGAATTGCTTAAGCTAAAATGTTGTATCAAGTTATCAACAATTGTTATGGACATACTTACATGGTGAGAGATCGGTAATATTAATGTATGACTCATTTTAAATGTTATATTAAAGTAGTTGTCCAAGCTCAACATAGACTTCACATAGGTTAATGGATTTTGTGTAAGCATGGGGCTCAAATATATATGCAAGGTTTTCATTAGTGGGAAGTATAAATTGTGGGTTTAGTGGGCTTGGGTCAAGATTTTGAACCAAAGCTCTGATACCATGTGTAAGAGCCCTATCTTGGGTTCTTCTTACAGATCTATTTATCTAGAATTTACATGCAACCAGAGGCAATAATTTACTTTCTTACAAGGCTTTTAAACAATGAAAATTTTACCCTTTACATCCTAATCCTTATAACTTATAGTGAACATTCCATTTTAATAAATTTACATGAACAATCTATAAAGGAATACTTCTACCGGTGGCTAGTGGAGATCCCTGTGAGCTATTGCTCCTGTTGAACGCTCCTCTTGACTAACCCAACTGAATTTACCTCCCAACCAACTAGGAAATAATTCCTAGCCCGGGAAACCTCCATAGGTTTCTTAGCCCAAGTCCAACCAAATGTAGTGTGTGTGTCCAAAATGAATGATCCAGACCAAGATGAACAATATTTCCCTCCTCCCAAAAACCCAAGAAACCTCCACAAGTTCTTAAGGTCTCCAAAAATCACAGCCAACCCCAAAATCATAAGCAAGACTAAACATCCCCCCCCCCCTTTTTCTCCCTTCCCCCTTCCCTTTTTATACCCTCCCTCTCTTCTCCATCTCAACCATCTCTCATTAATGTCATTAACTTCTCATCCATCCTTACACTTGACTTCTCTTCTCCCATGTAAAGTTGGGAGTACATTTGGAAATGTGACATGAATATAAAATTGGGAAATTAATGGGAGGGGACCATGTCTTCTCCCAAGTAAATAAGTACATTTGGGAATGTGAGATGAATATATATATATTGATAATTAAATGGTGAGGACTATGTCTTCTCCCAAGTAAATGTAAGGGTACCTTGGGGAATGTGAGATGAATATATATATTGATAATTGGTTGGAGGGGACCATGTCTTCTCCCAAGTAAATGTGAGGGTACATTGGGGAATGTGAGATGTAATTAAATGGAGAGGACCATGTCTTCTCCCTAATAAATGTGAGGGTACATTGCGGAATGTGAGATGAATATATATTAGTTGAAACAATGGAAGGAGACCATATCCTACCTAATATTCAATTTGAGAAGGTAAGTTGGGAATTTGAATAATAGAAATCATGAATTTTATATTAGACGAATATTTCTCAATATTTTCAGATAATGTATACATTAATAAAATTTGCAAGATAAGATTTAAGTGGGGCATTACAGCTCTACCCAATTTTTTCCTATATGGGTACGAGTATATTGTAATATTCTTTTGTAATTAATTTGTAAGTGGAATTCCAAGTGTCAATTGTGGAATGTGAAGAGTTATTTTGTAAAGAAGTTGAACAGTCATGAGAGAATTCCAAGAGTCACAAAATGGAGATGAATAGTCACCCCTTTTGTTATAAATATGTCCTCATAACTCATGTAAAGGGATTTTGAGAGCCAAGATTTTGGCTAGGCTTTTAGCTTAGGATCAGGAGCTTGGGAGTTTTTTTGAAAGCCTTGGCTTCTCCATAGCATAAAAGGAGTATATTTATTTAGAGGAGCAGGTGTATACTTCATGCTCCATTATTGGGACTAGTGGTTCGTCAATTATATATGTATGCTTGGGATTTTTAATTTAATAAAAGCTTAGAGTCGGCACATTTTCATGCATATGTTGTGAATATAGTAGGATTATTCTTGTTATGTTTGCAATATATGTTATTTCACTTACGCTAACACTTATGAACTATTTAGTTTTCATTAATATGAATCTTTTTTAATGCATGTTGTTGTATATTTTCATCATGGTTAACTTGTGAACTATTTCGCGGGCTAATTCATGATGTCTTGTATGTGTGTGTGTCCCATTCAAGTTGTGTACTATTACAAGATTCTAAGGGGCTCACTCATTTTTCCCTTGTTGTGTTAGAAACTTTCATACATCGCACTTAACCCTACGTAGAGTCACGCACTTGTTTCCCCAGGGTCACAAAGACACCACTCTATGTGTTATTTCATCCAAGGCACATAATACCCACTACTTCATCAACTGGATCGTATTCCAGATGGGGATCCTACTCCAAAAGATGTGAGGTCTAATTGGGACTTCATATCGAGGATACCCCCTGAATGTTGGTGAGTTCAGCATTGTCAACATTTATGGTGCTAGAAGGAGGGTCAGATGAGAAGTTGAGCCTGTGAAGTATATTTGAACTTTCCTTATCTTAAATGGATTCTTCTGATATCTTAACCTTGGCATGTTTTTCCATAACTGTAAATCTAAAAGTTCCCATGAGGATAATTAATGACTTGTCAAATCTGAAGTTTGATGGCGAGGGTGGAACAACCATTCTCGATCACACAACTCTCTTTCTTGAATTCACTATGAGGATACTGCTTGAAGGTTTCTTGTTCTCACATTAGAAGTGCGCGTTAAGGAATGGTGCTACACATTGTCAGCCGCTTCTATACACTCTTTAAAACATCTTGTCAAAGATATCTACCACACCTTTGACAGGTATGATTACAAATATACTTTCAACAAAATTATGCATTTAAGAAAAGCACCTAATGAATCTCTTAATGATTTTCAGGATCACTTTATTCATTTCTGTTTTGAATTTTCTGAAGATGATATTGATTGGAATTTAATGAAAGAGAAGTTTGAATTTATTGTTCATATTTTTATGAATCTGAAAGAATATGAATATTTCTAAAGTCCCCCAACATACACTAGTTATAGAGCTTCTAAATTTTCTATGAAGGAAGTTGTTGTTCCAAGTGACTCTTTGTATTCCCCTCATCAAACAGCTTCATTTTTGCAGGTTGAGGTTGGAGAACTTGAGATTTCATCTGTTGATCTCCCACCACCTTCTTCCACCTCACATATTAAAAATTTAAATGTAAGTTTGGATTGTGAATCTAATTTTTGTCGTGATGTTCTTTCTCCTTGGCCTCCATCCATTGGTTCCTTTGGTCCACTTGATTGTGAGTTTTTGTGTTCGCTAGTTTCAATCATTTCTTCTAATTGTCATGAGGATCAAATTCGGGATGGATTTAGTGTTGACTAACCAACTTGCGATATCATTTATGATGATTATGTGTAGGATTCTATCTCTGAACTAGAATTTGCAATGCAATATGATGTTACTCCTTGTTCACATTTCCCTCATTATCCTAACATCTTCCACAATTCTGTCATACATGTTGAATCTATTAGAGAATCAATTTCTGACGATGTTAATTATGATCACGCTCAAAACTCGTGGATTTTTAGGTTTAAACCTGAACATGGAGAGGAAGAATCTTCTTTTCTGGATATTTCCTGTCAATCATTTGATCATTCTAAAGAAACAGAGGGTGAAATTTCTTGTTTTCAATCTTCCCCTCTCTGCGATTCATCAAATCAAGAAGATGCCTCTATTTTCAATGTTGAACTTTCTAATCATGGTTGTCGTGATCTATTCATTAATTCATTTGGTCATGACTCTGTATTTTCTATTGTTGATATTTCTAAGCCACTAATTTTTTATGATCTACCGTCTGATGTTTTCAAACTACAGCAAGTTGTCGAGGCACTTCAGCTCGCATTGATGGTTATGTTAGGTTCTCACGGACTTGAGTCTATTCTAAATCATGAGCAAAATAGTGTTATATCTTCAAAGATCATCATCAGTTGATCATGCAGATTGGAAATCAATCATTTCCATATTCTTTGCACCCTCCATCTATTTTTCACGATGCTATCGCTCAATCATTAGAGGAATCATGCCTAGAAATATCGTTTGCAAAACGTAAGTTTTTCATTTTCTTTATGTTTATCAAGTCTAGAAGTTCGAAATGATTCTCTTGCATGACATCATGTTGTGATGTGTAGAAACACCATCATGCATCCGTAGAGTTTTCTGCATATGCTTTTATGTCGTATTTTTCTGTGTGCATTTTCATTGTTCGAATGTCACGGCATGTATCGATTTCTCTTTCTTGTCAACTATTATTCTTGAATATATTTCTTAATATGGATACCCTCACCCATATAGTTCAGCCTATGTGTTAGTGGTTTCACTGGAAGTTTCACTTTACATAAGCTTGGCCTATTCTTGGTTAGTTTAGGAGTAGGAGTAGTTTGTTGCTTTTTTTTTAATCTTCACCCAGTTCTTTTCTTTTCTTTTTTGTTGTAGGATAGCTTTTGCATGAGACCGTGTTTGGTTTCCATATAAATCATGGTGAATTTCAAGTGGAAATTGTGCAACTGCCAATGCTTGGTTATTTGTTTATTCCCTCTCTTTGCATGAATCTTGCACCTTTTAGTCGATGATACCCTGATGGAAAATACATTCTTTTTCCAGGAAAATCATTGTGGAACCACAATGCTTAATCTATAATTAGTACCATCTACTATAATCAGTTTTATAAATGTTTGTTTAAGTCTTTTCAACTGAGTTGTACGAAGAGGAGGAAACTTTAACAAGTGAATTGTATTTCAAAGGTTTATAAATAAGTTTATTTGAAGGGACAACCTCTTCTGCTTTCAATAAGTCAGGATCCCTCTTCTGTCTCATTAAAAATAATAAAATGTGAAAGAAAAGAAAGGCTTCCTACGCATAAAGGTGAAGCAAGCAACTCTACCGGCGTATTGTCCATGCTCGCTGGCAGCAAAGCGATGTTTGTGTCCCCGAAGTGACTTCGTTGGGGTATTTTCCAGGCCTGCTAGAAGCAGAGCAACACTAGAGATGAAAACCAAGACTCTGACAATCCTTTTTCACTTGTGTACTATATACTTCCTATCCTAATCGAAACAAATGAGTTTGACTTTTCTTCATTAGTGTGTCGTCAATGAAGAGAATGGTAGGGACTACATATTTAACTTAAGCTAAGTAAACAATTTATGATAACCAATGAGTTGAACAATAATTCCTAAAGAGTTATACCTAGTTTACATGAAGTAAAACCCATACAAAAAGTTGAAGTTCTACCAGTGTGTCTCCAAGGGTTGTAGCTACTACAACCACCCTCCAAAATTTTGCCCATGCTTTGATTTTGGAGCATCCCCTCTATCCACATGAGCTTATCAATTATTGATGTCAAGTATTCATGATATGATCAAGACTTATCTTTTCATGTTGTTCTTGTTTTATTTTGATCTTGTTTTGATATCTTTTAGACACAAGTTAACTCTTGACTTGACTATACATCATTGTTGGTCTTCCCTCCAGAAACTGCGCAAACTTGAAGGCATGCCAACTTTGAGGATCTGAATTATGCAATCTAGACAAGTAGGCCAGCCTTGAGCACAAAAACTGCACAATTCTGGGAGACAGTGTGGCCTTGAGCTTAGAAACTACACAAAGCTTCCCTTGAGCTCCGAAACTACACAATTGACTGAGTCAAGGACTTGCCAAATGGTTGAGAATTATGCAATCCTTCTTGGAAATGTGAAGGGTCAATTTCTAGAAAAATAAATAAAATAAATAAAAAATAAAATAAAGAAAAAATCCCTATAAAATAGGGATTGGATAATTAGTTTCTCGAAGGATGATACAAGTTGTTATTTTTTTATTTTTGCCAAGTGTCACTTTTTCGTTGATTCTAGGAATGTGCGTCATAAACCCTAATCAGTCTAGATATATATAATAGACGCCCCTAGATCTCATTTTCACATTCGATCTTGGAGCTCTAGCCTTCCCAAGGAGATCAAGGAGCCTTAGGTAGAGTTTTCAGTGCTTTTCTAGGTGAGTTTTTCTTTTCTAGTCTTTTGTCACTTTTTATGTTGCTTTTTGTTGTTTCACTTCTATGAGTGTTGTTTTGCTTATTTATTTTCATGTTTGTTGGCATTTTAATTATATTAGATTGTACAAGTGTTGGTTCAGTCTGTCGTTCGCCTTTTACAAGTTTCACATCAGCTTTCTTGTTTTCCCCATTAGTGGTCGTTGTTTGGTGACTCCCTATCCATGTTTGTTTTTCCCTTTGCATGTTGATCTTATACACTTAATCTTCATTGATATATCTCTCCTTAGTTAGATCCCCACTCTAACATGCACTATCACTCATATCTACCACCTTCCCATCATCTTTCAAAGCAGGTTTTCCCCTCACTTAGTTAGCTGATCCAGGTGGATATTGGTGGCCACCCGCCTATTCCACTTGGACCCTCACCATTTTTTCTTTCAGTTTTTTAGTTTCCTTAATTGTAGCACAGTTTACTAATTTTGGCAGTTTTTTGGGTCCTGAACTTCCGAAGCCATTTTAAGGCCATAAACGATGTTTTTTGGAAAAACCTCTTAGTGATTTCTATAGTATTCACATTGATCATTGTAGTACTCAAAGAGATATTTCCAACGAGGTATCATACGTGTCAAAGGGAGATAATACGACCAAGTTATGACCGTGGGAAGTTGGTTGTCTAAATAACCCCAACGGGGCCCATAAACTCTTGGTGTTACATCTCCTCGGGTTAGGGTTTTGGTTGTTTAGGGTTTTCTCTTATTGTTCAATAATAAAAAGGCCCTTGAACCTCATTGTAACTCAATTTAGAGGCATGTAGCCGCCACATCTCTTCTCAGAGATAAGATACCATCACCCGAGGTATCTTATTTCTATTATATTTGTAATCATAGTTCAGTATTTTTCTATTAATGAAATGAAGCGTTTTTATGATGCATCTATGTGTTTATGATTATATCTGTAAGTTGTTGCATTCCTGTTTAAATATGGGTCATTAGCAGTTGCCTTGCTCAACTAGGCATTGCGCAATTCCAAGGCCAAAGCTTCATGCTTGCCCTCTGAGAGTGCGAAATGTGTAGTACCTAGATTTCCCAACTGTGCATTGCACAGTTCCAGGACTCAAGCCTCACCCTTGGCCACTAAGGTTGTGTAATGCACAGTCTCTTCCTCAATCTACCCAAGCTGAGATTGTGTATTCTCCCCTGGCTGTTGAGACTATGCAAAGCACATTTCTTGGAGCCACTCCCTTCCCCGAGCTCACAAATCGTGCAATTTTTCCAATGAGTCTTGTGGTTGTTGCCTTGATCTTGATTTGTGAGTAATTTTTTTGAAGATAATTCATGTTATCCATGAGTTCATTTTTCCTCTTACAGATATTGCAATTGTTGAGTACTTCTCTTCATCAGTTATTTTCATTATGACACCAAAGAGATTTGCCTCAAAGGACACTATAGAAAGAAGCATCGAGGAGGCAATCGAGAGTACTCCAATGAAATTGATAATTTTTTCAAATACTCAATTGTTCATAGAGAAATAGTTATACATCACATGGCACAAAGTAAATGAGGCATTCTCAGCTTGAACTTTCAAAGCAGATCTTGAAGAGCGGAAGGTGTGTATCAATTTCCAAAGTTTACGTTACACAAGATTGTATGCATGTGGGTGTCTTTCCCATGTGCAGACATTGTCAGCTGAATAATTTTTCATATAGATTCCAAGAATATGACTCTTAACAATGTTAGCGAACAAATACTTGCCTCTTTTCTGGCATGAGATTACCATCTCATGTACCATTTGTCAGAGCCGAAATCGGTCATGGATTCTTACTTCTATGCATCCACCAGCTACTTGAGCACAAAGGAGGTGGTGAAAGGTTGGGTGAAAGAGCTAGAAAAGTTATGTTAGACACCCACCAACATCTACAAGACAAAATCCCTCAGGAAGGCTTATCAGTACTTGAAAATTTTATGTTGTAGGACCTATGGTCGGTAGAGTACTAAGACCTTCCTTGAATAGTGGGCATTCTTGCTTAATCAAATTGTGAACAAAGTAAAACCATTCAACTGGTCAGATTTGTTGGCTCAACAGCTGAAGATCCATGTAGCTAATTCTTAGAATCCTCCCAAGGGAAATCAAGCTAGTTTTTACATGTCTACCTACCTACTAGGTGCAATATGTGCTCACAATTCATTTCTTGGCGTGAATTGGACCTGGACACCAAGAGAGTATGTCGTGCATATTTAATGCAAGTTGCTTTCGAAGTGAAGCCATAAAGGAGTAATGGAAAATTTGATTGATCACTTCCTCATTCCATTACATAATTTAATGTTTGAGGAAGACCCACCTTGCATGTCACATGGAGAAATGGAAGCAATGTCAGAAATAGCATATTCATTTGCCTCATCGGATGGCACTTTCCTTAGAGTGTTTGGCAGACAGAAGTCTCTGCATCTTCTATTAAAGCATGCCACCGATAAGCTAGTCATGAAATAAGTTTCTTACCATATTTCCATGTAGTTATTAGCAATTATTCACAGGAAGAATAAAGCACCTTGGCCCACTCTTCCTATGCAGATATGATTTTATGAAGTCAAGAATTTGAAAGTTACGGACACCGAAGGAAAGGAGATAGAAAATTTTGGATTCAGTCATTTGGACTTCAATCTATACGATCGTAGGAAGGTTTTCAAAATCCAGTGTGAAAGGATTCATTTTCAATGGCCAAGCATTACATTTCGCAGGCCCAAGGAGGAAGCGATGAAGAATTTTTATAATGCCTCCAAGTCTCGCGAACTAGTCAACTTCACTGGAACATCACTGTTATAGGATATTTTGTCACATATGTTCAATAAGCCTTTAAACAGGATCATTCACATCCTTTGAAATATTTTTTAGCCTCCCTACACAATGCCTTAAGTATGCCTCTCTCATATCCCTGAGTTTTTGCTTGAAACTGCTTCATTTTAGTCATTTTTAGAACCGACGCACCCTGGCCCCTCATTGTCCAACATTGACTACCAGGTTGTCCTACTATGGGCCTGCGTTGATCACCAACAAGTTTCTTAGTCTTGGGGGTGCGTTGATTCTAGAAATTCAGGAAAACAAGAAAGAGTCCAGAAGCTTCCAGGATTTTTTATAACTATTTACCTTGGATAAAAGTCTTCAATCCTATCCTATCCTACCTTGGAGTTTTCATCCCTTACCTTGAGCTCATCCTCCCATCAAGAGTGAATATCAAGCCTGGATTGGTAAAATGATTTGAATTCATGAACTACCTCCCTCATCTATATATTTACTTCCATCCATAAGCAAGGGGTTGGATTTTGGAGAGTGATTTTACCCTTATGTTTCTGATGTGAGAGACATTATTCCATGCATTAGGGTGATTAGGGGTGCACTTTGTGGCAAGGAAAGGACAAGTAAACTTGGAGGAGCTCTTCTACAAGATCAACACCTATTTTTGGTTGTAACTCACTCCATTTATGTTAATGCAAAGAGTTCTTTGTTTTCCTATATATGATGTTATGATTTCCTATATTTCAATACCTTGTTGATCTATTGAATAAAGTGATTAGATGATGCTACATAGATCCTATATATCGTTGGCTCATGTTATCTGATTGTGCATGTCCTAATTATAGTGATCGGAGCCAGGATTGGATCATACAATCCAAGGAAGAAGCGAAGCATATGATAGATTCTGGGTAGGCTTCATCTCGTTCTCTATTTACTTTAAGGAAAACATAATCTTCTTTGTCTTTATATTGTTCTAGGTCATTCCACCAGGCATAGGGAAGATACTTATGTCCACAGTCGCAGATTTTGTATAACAAATTGGTGACCATAGTCCTAGTCGACTTCTTGGTTTTGTCATTTCAAAACATGGAATTCATTAAAATCCTCTAAAAGTGCAGGCAATCATCGATCTGCATACTCCTTCTTCTCTCGTTCAGCTTTAATGACTCCAAGGGAAGGCTAACTTCCTGCGAAGGTTCATCCCTAATTACACTGAGTTGACCAAAGGATTTACTCTCCTGCTTAAGAAAGGGGCTCCATTCCATTGGGACAATGTTTCTTAAAAGGTGTTTGATGCCCTGAAAGATGTATTGGTTCGGGCATCTCTCTTATATCCCCCTAATTACCAGCATGACTATTTCCTATGTCTCCTTGCTACCATTTCTACTATAGCAATGGTATTGGTCCAGGAAGACGATGTATGTACTAAACATCCCATATATTATCTGAGTAGGAATCTCAATGATACCGAAATCAGGTATACCCATGTAGAAAAGTTGGATTTGGCAGTTGTTCAATTCATCCAAAGGTTCTGCCATTACATCTTGCTCCAGAAAACTATGGTTGTTTCAGATTGAAACCCTATGAAATATATTTTGTTGGGGGGGAATACTCTAAATGGATCGTCATCATGTAAGAGTTTAACTTGGAGTTCAACAAATCCAAGTCAAATAAATCCCTAGTTTTTTTTAGCTTATGTGCAACCTTACTTCCCTTGATTATGAATCGACATCTAAAGATTCTCTCCCTAACGAGTCATTGTTTCTAATTTCGTCATCTGACCCATGGTATGGAGACATTTTGATATATCTCCAGGCCCAGACTTTCTGGTCTAATACCTCTCGCTCTGAGTACTGACATATTCGATACCAAGCCATAAATTACATCATTATTAGTGACACCCTTTATTGATGCAGTATTGATATGATTTTAGGGAGGTGCCTCACACGTGAGGAGGTCGATAAAGTCTTTAATGAATGCCACTCGGGGGCATGTGGTGGTCATTTGTCTAGTTATGCTACCACACAAAATATCCTATGTGCTTCTTACTTTTGGCATACCATTTTTCACGACTGTATTTTCGCTATCCAAAAGTGTCATGCATGCCAACTTTATGATCATAAGGCTCGTGCTCCACCTATTCCATTGCATCTCATTATCATCGTCGGTCCTTTTGCGAAATGGGGTATTGACTTCATGATATGTAACCCTCACTCGGTTGTGGGGCATGGTTATATCATTGTCGCAATAGATTATTTTACTAAATGGGTCGAGGTTGTCAGGCCGGGAGGTAACTCCTCAAATGAATTGTGATTTTGCATTATGATTGATCATAGATATAAACATGGAGGGAGAGACTCTTGGGTTTCATCTTCTAGTGTCTCTTCATATTCCAACTCTCCTTATTTTCTATTTACATTATTTTACACACATTCACACAATCCCAAGGATTAGGTGTCAACATCCCCCCCATTAATCTAAAGCGATGTTGGTGAGTCCAAGCATTGTTCTGAATCTTTCAAACTTTTAACATAGTTACCGATCAAACGAGAAAATTACCTAGTACCTATTTTTTTGAGGTAGCAAAAAATCACTCGATTTTGAAAATTGGTGATTCATAATACACCTTTTTTTTAGCATATTTTTGGCACTCTAGAATTTTTTATGTATCAAGTATGACATTTTTTTTAAATGTTAGTGATTTTCATGTTGATTTTGAAAAGTGTTGATGGAGCATCAACACATTTTTTTAGAGGGCTTATTTTTTACACTTTAAATTTTTGTAAGTATCAAGTATGAACAATTTTTTTTGTTAGTGATTTTCATCTTCATTTTGAAAAGTGTTGGTAAGCATCAACCCTTTTTGTTTAGAAAGCTTATTTTTACACTTTAAATTTTATAATGTATTAAGTGTGCATAATTTTTTTAAATGTTGGTGATTTTCATGTTAGCAATAAAAAAATAAATGAAAAAACATGACCAAAAAAAAATCAAAATTAACTTGTAAAAATAAAAAATTAACAAAAAAAATATAATTTAAAGAAAAAA